>CM022669.1:11212448-11279948 GCA_012295275.1 Chrysomallon squamiferum
AAATTTATGGCCAGTTTAATGAAACTTAATGAAATGAAACTCAATAGAACTTTTGAATAGAGTTGGATTTTATTTTTTTTTTTTAAATTTTATTATCATTATTATTTTAATTTTATTTATTTAATGGGTTTTTCTAAAAATAAAACTCAATAAAATTATACTCAAAAGACCTATTTCCTTTCTGAGTAAAGTCAGAATTTTTAATTTTTTATTTAAAAACTTTTTTTTTTTTTTTTTTTTTTTAAAAGGCGTAACCAGATAATTTCATCAACATTTTATACCGATGTTATCTCAACAGTCTCATTTGTTGGAGGTGTTTAGTCATGCAAGAAAGCAATGTTCGTTTTCAACATGGTGTACTTTGCAGGTCCCATGAGACGCCCGTTGACAAACCTGCTGAAATAATGCAGCAAATTGAAACTTTTTTTTACATCAGGCTGATTTTACTTTCAAAGTATCTGTTACATTTCAGAGAAGAAACCACAACCTGGCAGCCACAATTTTCCAGCTGACAGAAGTTCTATAAATTTTTCAAAGTTTTTTTTGTTTTGATGGAATCAGATGTGGCTCACTGGTTAGAACATACATGTGAGACATGGTAGTTTGGAAGATCAATACTCCACGCTACATTCTTTGGACTTTTCCCATTCTAGCTAGTGTAAACTACTAGTGTTTTCCTGACTAAAAGAAGGTGCATATAAAAAATGCCTTACTGCTAAACAAACATAAAAAAGAATAAGACAATGTTTTATGAATGCATGTTTCCCCTCTCATGGTCTTTAACAATATATATGATACCATAATAATTATAGATTAAACAATTTACTGAAGGTGCTGTTAAGTAGTGTCTTCCTTCATTTTGTTTTCTTCTATTTCTTGTTGTTGTTGTTGTTGTTGTTCAGAATTAATAAACCATCATATCATCATCATGAATAAATAGCTCAGATAAAGTGGACTGAAATGTACTTGACACTACTGACCAGCACATACACCAGCTAAACAGATATATATGAATGTGTAAGTGGACACCTATCTAGATATTAAAGTAATATTATATTAATAAACGATTCACAAGTATTACAACTTCTGGCTTATCAGTTTTATTTACAAAGACCATTTTAAAAAACAGTTCTCTTAGAGCTGGTCTTCTGTATGTTTTTGAGAGTACACGTCCAAATTGGTGATATTTGTATATGTATAAAAAGGCATCATATGTATTGTTCTGTCTGTGATAAAGATTAAAGTAGCTTGCTGGTGATGGAAAAATATAACTGGTTTTCTTTGAAAACTATAATTCCATTATTACCAAATGTCTGATAGCCACAAGAATTAATCAGTTTTCTTATGTCAGTTAAACACACACACACACACACACACACACACACACATACATACACACACACACACACACGCACACACACACACACGCAAATATGTAATACAAAATAGACAATGAAAAGATATAAAATATGTAATGAACAGATATAAATTAATGTACATCAAAAACTGGTTTTCTGGAAACGGTAAATGGTCTAATTACTGTGTATGTTGGCCAACTTCAGGTGTGTTAAATATGGATGTAAAGTGGCAATATTATGCATATACACACACATATACACACACACACACACAAACACACATAATTATAAACAGTCAATGATCTATAAAAAGACACAAAAAAACATATTTTATTACTTACTGTTTTTGTTCCCAGATGTTCCACTGAACAGTATATGATGGCAGTATCACCCCGATGGAATGTCATGTTTGTTGGTCGAAGATTAAAGTAAGGGATTCTGCTGCCATCATTGGCGAGGTCATATGCTAAAAAAAACAAAAAGGAACGAAAAATAGGATAAAAAATCTGGTTGCAAATTAGTGAATTCATTAATTACATGTTTTTTTCACCAGAATGTAAAGGATAAAGCATTGAAACAGAATACAACTGAAAATTAACAGATAATGTTTTTTTAAGAAGAATAACAAACTGTAACAAATTATGTATTTAAATGCTATTATAACAGACATCTGTAAAGACATCTGCTTATTGCATATGGATATTTTTCACTTGAAACCTTAATGTATAAACCAGATATATCCAACATCTGGATCTTAAATTTGTTTTCTGTTTCTGGACTTCGTAACAGCACTTAAAAATTATGAATATTAAGGAAAATAAATGCATCCTGTAATGATAATATTAATTTTATTGACATTCAGAAAGAAATATATAATTTTTAGAAACATTTTGTAAATTAACACAGACAAAACAGTAATACAGTTTCATCAGAAAAATATCAGAATCCAATTATATTCAGACATGAAAAAGGACACTGTAATTTGAAAAGTTTTAATATGCTAGTCAGAGCCAACTCTTTCAGAGAATTTTCATCTGTCTCAAAGAGTCCATGGAAATAGCATGTCTACCAAGTTTAAAATTAAAAATAATATATTAGAGAGAACAAGAATCATTATCACTAATCTTACACCTCAGATGATTATGTGGGTCTGCTCTCAGACCAAATATAAGCCTTAAGGGTAATGTGTTAATCACTTTAACATCAAGACTGGTCATTTTACTAATCTAGGACTGTCATCAAATTTTACTTGAGCTGAAACTGGTCATTATTAATACTGGACTAGTCATTTCATTGACCATAGTCTGGTCATTTTACTAATCTATGACTAGCAATTTTGCTGGTCTTAGACTGGTCATTTTGTTGTTTGTGGCTGGCAAATTTGCTGACATCAGACTGGACGTTTTTGGTGATCTTTAACATCTGATATTTATCCTTTAGTGTCAGGCAATTTAACTATATCAAAAGAATTTAACATGATTAAGCTTGGCTTCCATATCTGTACAGTATTCTGCAGACCAGTGATTTATTAAATTGAATTTAACCAAATCTCTTGTGCTTTTCAAATGAATTTTTGTCTGGTGTGAATGGCTGTAGGCCACATTTTAGGTTTCTACATCTTCATTACATGCTATAATCACTTGGCCACAGATCCTCAAGCCAATTCTGTTTTGTTATACATAAGTTAACATTGAGATGATTAATAAAATATAGAATCCATCCTTGTTATTCATATATTTAATTATATAGTTGAGACTACTCGTTAGTCTGTCTGCTATCTTATATAATTAGTCCTTTTTGCTAACAACCATTTGAACTGGTTATTCATTTCTACTTCTTTTGTTAAATGGAAATTCATTTTCGTATTATTATATTTATCATTATTTATCTTTAAATTATTATTTACTTTAATAAAAAAAAAATAATAATAATAATTTGATTTATTATTCTTTTTTTATTTTCAATACCTTTAAGGATAATGAATTAATGTTTTTTCTTTAAATGTTCTTACTGATTTTCTTCTATGTATTTTTTGGGAGTCTTAATAGTTATTGTAATGTTTGATTTTTTCTTCTTTTTGTTTTCTTACTTTTATTTATTTTTGTTTTTAATTTTTTATTGTTCTTAGTCAACTTATTGTTCGAATGAAATAGATCTTTTTTCTTTAATATCAAAAACAAAAAAAATACATGCAATAGTTGTTAAAAATATTAATGACTTCAGAAACCGATAGTTTTCAGACTCAAACTATTAATTCCAGATCCAAAGCTTTCTTTTTTTCATTTGTTTATAAACTTGTCTGTTTGACTCAGGTGTTGGCGACAGTTTGACAAATGGTCAGCCGATAGTGGTGTCGCTCGTGCCGTGTTTCTTCCAAATTAATTCTATTACAGAGACACTGAGCGATTTGTACTCAACAGAAATTGTTTAACAAAGCCAAAGAAATGAGAAACCAATAGTAATAGGCCAGTAAATTTTCTCACCTCTCAAAAATTAGCAAGCATTTACTGATCTGAGTGTGGTAATTGGTTGCTTATAGGAATTAGCTTTACGGTGTTATTTTCGTTTTGTGTTCGTGTCAGCGACTCGGTAAAGTGATTGATTTTGTGAAAGTATCTGCTGCTAGTGTTAAAAGATTGGTTTCAAAATTTAATTTATTGTTTAAAGTTTATTTTAGTGTTAAAATGTACTAGTTAACACAGAACATGTCATCTTTATTGTTAAAATATGGGTTTCAGTCTTGTTTAATTAAAATGCAAATATATTCAGTGTGAAATGATTTTTTTAATTTTAGTTTTGGTTTTTTTTGGCTTAATCGGTTTTTTTTTTCTTTTTTTTCTATTTTGTTGAGAATTGGTGTTACTTTGTTGTCATTTTATATTTCTGTTACTGTCTTGAAGAACTTAATCTGTAGCTTGTAACCTATAAAAGTGTCTCAGTGCAGTCTTAAAAGTTTAGTTTTAGTGTTTAATTTTCTAGTCAAAGCACACAGCAATGTCACCATTTTCTTCATAAAAATTTGATCTTCAGGATTTAATTAAATTAAAAAAGCAAATATATTCATTAAGTTCTGTATTTTAAAATTTTTTAATTTATTTACTTTATTATTATTTTATTTTTTTTATTTTACTTTTTTTTTTTTGCATTGTTGTTTATTTGTTTTTATTTAATTGATTGTTTTCTTTCTTTCTTTTTATTTTTCTCTCCTTTCTTTTTTCTTCAAGGATTAATATCAGAGAATGTCATAAAATGTCACACAATTTGATTACATATAAAAAGTATTAGTTTTGTAATTAAAAAATACACAGACAGAACAAAAGAATATAATTAGTATAAACTGAAAACATTTTAATTCATTTCTGTTTCTCATTTTAACAAATGGAGAGAAATATGAAACTTTAAAGGACAATAAATTATTGTAATCTTTGACATGCAAGTTATCAAATGATACAATGAAAAATAAGTAACAAATTAATGAGTGCAGTGTTTGGATCATATTTCAGTGAATTCAGAGATTCAAAAATAATAAATGAGTGCTGTATTTAGATCATATTTCAGTAAATTCATAGATTTGAAAATAAATGAATGTAGTATTAGAATCATATTTCATGTAAATGTGAGTATCTCTGTGTGTGTGTGTCTGTGTGTGTGTTTGTGTGCAAGATATTATGTCTATGTGACTGTGTGTGTGTGTGTGTGTGTGTCTGTATGTTTATGCATATCTGTGTATGTCAGCACCTGTGTATGTATGTGCCTGTGCACATTATGTGTATATGTGAACATCAGTATGTTCATACACACCACCTTTTACATGCATATGTTCATCTAACAATTTGACAAATACGTTCCATACATTGAGTCTTTAATCACATCTGTCTAAGACACATTACTGAGGCTCCCAGTGAGTGTGTCTAAGACAGACATGTATATCTGTATTTGTGTGTGTGTCTGTGAGAAGTGGGCAGTTTTATGTGATAACCGATCACTTTCTGAACTCCTGATTTCCCTCGAGTGGTTGCTCTAATGGTTGTAGAATGTATATTGACCTCCAAAACAACTTCATTAATTTCCTTCACACTAAACTTCATCTGACAGAGAGTGTATCATCTGACCTAATTGTTTCATAAAGCAATTTCTCTATTTTTTGAACAATAAAAGAAAAATGTTTTGTCCGGTTATAATATTTATTGATTGATGTATTTAGTGATTTGGGATATTCAAGTTCTGAGGGGGTTTTATTTTTTTATTTTTTATTTTATTTTTGATCATGTGATGCTTTAATGAGAGATGATGGTGAATGATGCTTTCAAAAGGTCAAATATTAATTCTATTTATTTTTTTAATATGCTTTAATGATTAAGAAAAATAATAATAATAATAAAATCAAAAAAGGGAAAAAAAATTGCTGAATAATCCTTTCACAAAACAAAACCAACTCTTTTCATCTTTAGTATCTTTTAAAGGTTAATTTACAAAAAAAAACATTTTTATCTTTTTTATTCTAATCATGACATTTTAATATTCTCCTAATATGTTTTTAACTTATTATTTTACTTGAGTCTGAAATAAGAATTATCTCACTTTCCTTTTTTTATTCTTTTTCTTTCAGCCGAGACAATGAAGGAAAAAATAACAATACCTTTTTCTTCTCATTTTCTCAAACGAATTTCAAGTAAAGTGAAAAGAGTAATTTGGTTTCAGAAAACAAAATTCAGTTCTGTTTCCACCATACTGAATTGTACAAAATAATTGAGTTAACACAACAGACACTCAAGTGAATTAGTCATTGTGTGTGTGTGGCATATTGGAAGAAAGAACAACAGTGAAATTATCACAAAGTCAAAAACAAAAATGTCTATCACTCTTTTTTTTCCCCCCTTTGCTCATGTATAAAGCCAACAGTTTCAAACAGGACATGTTTTTGGGGTAGTTTTTTTTTCACAATCCCTCTTGGACTGAACTGCCAACTTAATTAGCTTTACTGCAAAATTAGATTCAGCATTTTGCTGAGGAGAAGAATATTACTGGAATATTGGACAAATGGTTTGCATTTCACTTGAGGCAGTCTGCCGTTCATTCCTACAGAGTCCTCAGTCCAACACAGACCAGTCCTCAGCTCTGTGTCATAGGAAACTGATAATCGCTGCAAAGACATGACAATCTTGCCAAGTAGAAACCAATTACCATCTTCGGCAAAGTTGCTATTGGCATGGGAGATCATGAGATAATTCTATAATTTACCACAGTATTAGAAGCGACACATAAGAGCTAGTAATTGGCAAACAAAACTGGATTTTTATACAGTGTGGTTTACGTTCTGGACACATACTGTTGTTTAATATATATGCTAATAAAGAATATTTCTGATGAATTTGCTTTTTTTTATTTTTAATATTTACAAAATATGTTGGATTGCAAAAAAGTGTATGAATTATCTGACATGTGTTGTTTGGGAATTGAGATAAGATCAAATATATATGTGTAAAATGTTATTATATTCACAGTCAGTTAAAAATGTTTACTAGTTTTTTAAACATAAAATGTAAATAGAATATATAATAAAAATAGCCAACATATTTGAGGTCTACAGATCCAAATCCAGGGGTCACTTTACTATTTCATTTCCATGACTGGTAATTTATAAAAATCAGTTTTGCTCAGTGTTTCTTTTTAATGAAATCTGCAGATTTAAAAGACCACTAAAAATATCATGTAACATTGAAAAGAAGAAAAAAAAAAAAAAAAAAAAACATAGACAAAACACTCCTTTTGTTTTTCTTAATGAAATAGCATTCTAGTATAGTAAATGTCAAATTATAAGATTGAAAACAGTTTTACTTTCATCTCAACTGTCTCTGATCCAATTGACCTATATAAGAACTCACAACTGACATTAATTACATCTAATTTACTATTATCCAGTGAACGTGTTGGCTTGCATTGATGAAATTACAACACTGAAAACAAGATATTTTCAATTACAGGTGATCCACTGAGGGTTGAAAGAACTGCCTTGTAACTCTGAAATAATATTTCAAAACTGGCTTAGTATAAGCTAAGTTATCAATGGACCAACTATCTTACAACTGTCAACACCAAAACTGGTTCAGCCTAATCTGAGTTATCCTGAAGCTTACAGCTATCAAATAACAACACCAAAAGTGGTTTAAGCTAATCTTTTTTACAACTGATCCAGTAAAAGTGTTGCCTTACACTAGTAACCTGTGAAACAGCAACATAACAAAATTAGTTTGGTGTAGTCTCAGTTAGCTCTGAAACTTACAACCATCAAACTGCAAGATCAAAAGTGGCTTAGTCTAGTTATTAAATTACCTGTGGTCCAGTGAGAGAGTTGTATTCAACTAGTAATTGTGATACTACAACACTACAAAACTGGCTTAGTATCATCTGAGTTATCTGTGAAGCAATTATCTTATAAATGTCAAATTTCCGCAGCTCAAAATTGGTTTAGAGTAATCAAAATTACTGTTAATCCATTGAGAGTCTAGTCTTACACTAGGAACTGTGAAATTGAAAACAAAAACTGAATCAGACCAATCTAAATTATCACTGAAGCAATTATCAGACAAGTGTAAAATCAAAACTGGTTTAGTCTATCCAAATTTCCACCAATCAAATATGAGTGTTGCCTTGAACTAATAACTGTACAACTTGAACACCTCAAAGCTGGCTTAGTCTAATCTGAGTTATCACTGAAGCAATTTATCTTATAACAGCAAAACTGCAGTACTTCGAAACTGGCTTAATCAAGCTAAGTTACCACTAATCCGATAAGAGTGCAGCCTTATACTAATAATTGCAAAACATAAACACCTCAAAATCTGGCTTAAGTTAATCTGAATTACCACTGATCCAGTGAAAATATTGCCTTATAGTAAAAAGCTGTGAAATTGCAACACTTCAACATATTTCACACTAAACTAAATTTCTGAGGATGACATTAAAACTGTCATAGTACAGGATACGGTCTAAGACGCCCTATTTAATGGTGATGGTGTAGTCAGTGCTTTGTTCAAAAGGGACTCTGTTGGTGTTTAATGGTCTTTGATGTCATGACCACTGGTTTGGATTGTGTAATTGAATTTGCTCTACAGAGGGAAAGTGCTGGCATTAAACAACATTACCTTCTAACGCAGAGCAAATATTTATGATGGGTCAGCTTGGCTTGTGTGTGCATTGATTCAATTTGATAAAGTTGTTGATTCATTCTGCAAGCTGGACTTTGAAGTTCACACTTTTATTTCCATTTACTGTTGCTGTAATGGTAGAAAAATAATGATAGAGAGCTGTCTAATTTAAGAGAGAACTTGTGTCCACAAATTTTATTTTCACATAATAAAAATAAAAAAATAAAAATAAAATTTTGGATATGTTACTCATTTTATTATTAACTATAAATTTCATCAATTTTGAATACAAAACTGAACTTTTTTTTTTATCAACTTTACATGTATAACCTGTCATTTTTTTATTTGTAACTTTATTTTTGTTTGTTTTTAGTCATATTTTTCCATTCCAACCAAAGCAGGAGCACTATTACCAGTAATTTTGTTAAGGAGTATGACAAATCATGCAGCAAAGCATCAGTTTTCTCTAATTGATTCAGTGGCTTTTTACTTCTTCATTCTATTGATTACTGCTGCTGGATCTCTTTATTATGGGAAGGAATTTACACTCAGACTACAAAGTGAAACATGAAACATACAACAGGGTTGGTTCCATTTGTCGATTACTAGAATACCACCAATCTCATGATTAAAAGACTTCTGTAATGAACAATAGAAATTTAGCATGATTTTTTAAATTTATTATTAAAAAAAGATTCATTTGAAAGCACACATGGAAATTTATAACTATTAAAGTAATATCTGCAGATTCCTTACTTTTTAATATCTGCAGATTATTTACTTTCTAAATTTATGTTTTCATAGTTTTATTTATTTATTTATTTATTTATTTATTTCAGTCTGCTGATTCTTGAATTTTATTTTTTATTATTATTTTTTTTACTCATCTTTTAAATTAATTTAAAGTTTTCAGATTTTTGTTTATATATTTACATATTTATTTACTTTTATTTACTTTCATATTGATTTGCTGATCAACAGTTTTATACTAGAATTTAATTAATTGTGAAAAAGAAATGAAAAACAAAACCATAAGTAGTTTTGCCAAAGAACTTGCAAACACACTTAAATACAAACACATTCTCGAACATCTCTCACAACACACACACACACACACACACATAAACACACACACATCCATATAAACCTGCATACACATATTTTACTTTATAATATCATATTTCAGTTGAGGCTCTTAATACATGGAATAAAATGGAATAAAATATATCACCAAAGAAAACTGTATTTCTGTTGGACTTGTTTACCTAATTTTCAACACATTCTGTAGGACTAGCCTTTATCTGTGTCCAGAAAACAAAGTTATTAATCAAACTTGGGGACCAGACTGCTGAGCACTCTACTGCCAACATCACAACCACCACAACCTGCCAACATCGTTGACCTCACTGCCCTATGGACATTTATAAAGTTTTCTAATTACCATTGACTATAACATAGAAATGCTTCATCTTCACCTTTGACCTCTTGGTCAACAGTAGGCAAACATTTGCATTCTTCTGATAGTATATTATAATTAACTATTTCCATACTGTTGATGGTGCATGTAATTAATCATAGAACTGTATTGTACATCCACATATTTACTTGTTGGTGTATATGCAGAAGAGAGTCTGTAAGTTCTGTTGCTCTGTATGATTTCATATTGTGTTTGGAGTGTATGGGTTTTTAGTGGTTAGAGCTTTAGCCTAAGGTGTCACAGTTTGCAGATCAATCCTCTTCATCATTCCCTTTTTTTCATGTCTAGTTCCTAGTGATTGGTTTAATAAAGTGGTAAATACTTTCTTGTCTATGGGAAGGTAAAATTAAAAATATCTTTGTTGCTATTTAGTGAGAAGAACCAAGGAGAGTGGCAGCAGATTTATTCTTTAGTACCATTATGTAAGACATAGAGAACACACACACAGACACAGACACACAAACACTCATTAAAACACGTACATACACACGTACATATATACTACACATATGCATAAAGATATATATATATATATATATTCACATGCATAAACATAGACAGACTTACACATAGATACATATGTACACACAACAAAAAATATATATATACATACACACACACACATTTACAGAGATGCAAACACACATACACAAACACAAAAACCATACACACACACACAAACACACTGATCATATCAAATAACCTGTCTAATCATAATAATCACTCATAACTGACTCGATTGCAAACTTGTTATAAGTAACTGATATTCTCTCAATTACCATTAAAAAAAAAATATATATATATATATACATACTGAACTTTATTAACGTATAGCCAAAATTTAAAAAAAAAGTGTTTTGTATGAGTTTCTGTGTGTGTGTGTGTGTGTGTGTTTGTGTTTGTGTATACACTTTCAAATGTGATGGAATATACAAATACCCTTTCATTCTAATCAATAATAACACAAGCCTAAATGTATATATGTATGTTATATGAATTATTTATGTTTTACAAATATAAATATGTATGTATGTATGTATGTATGTATGAATAAATATAATTGAATATAAATATATATGGATGTAGGTATATATGTATATATATGTGGATGTAGATATGTATATATCTATGCATTTATGTATGTATGAAGATATTCAATATGAGTAAAACTGTCTTCCTCTCTGTTTTGGATTCAAAACTAATTATTTATGATTAGTCACAGGTATTAAAGAATCTATTTCAGACGAATATTGCAATGAACAATTAAGTTTACAATTAAGCAAATGAGAAGGTAAAAAAAGGTATTTTTATTTATTGACCACCTGGGAAATTTGAATTGCATTTATTGCAGGTGTTTGACAAATTACAAATTTATGTATTCTGACAGCTGAACCAAGGGACCTTGTTGTGTTTCTGACATTTAAAAATAATAAATAAAGTAATAATAAAATGATGTGTTTTGTTTAATGGCTTCTATATAAAATTTGCATTGTTGATTTTTAAAAACAAATGAGGTTATCTGAGGGCACTGAAACCTAAAATAAACCTGTTTAAAAGTCTCAAAATTCTGAAGATGCCATTGCTTTGTAAATCCACACACACATTCACAGATATGTACACACAAAAAAAGAAATATGCACGCACACACGCACACACATAAACATACATACCTATATACATTCATACAAACATACACACATATATACATTTATTCACATGCACACACACTCATATATATATATATATGCTTTAAGATGGATAGGAACATTCACAAAAACAGATGCAATTTGAAAAAATATTTTTAAAAAGTAGAATATCAGAAAAATGCTTGACAATTCAAAATATTCTGACACAGTAAGTGAATTAAAGAACAGAACAGCATATGTCATCTTCTTCAACACGGTATATCTCGTACAGCATTAGCTTCAAGCAACATGGGAGGTTAGGCAGTAAATAAAATTTTAAAAACCCTAACCCAGACTAGCTAATATTGACAGTAATACACAACAGGCATTTTATCAATAGTACAAGCATAGATTGGTGAATGGCCATTAACTTATCTCAAGTGGACTGGGCCAAGCCGAATAGGAATTATTTAAAAACCTCGCCATAATGTCTGACTAACAGAATGTTCATCTGAGTTGGTTCAGTTATCGCTAGACTAGTCATCATTACAGTCTGCCACAGATTACAAGCATAAACTTGTACTTGTAAATTCACAGATAACAATTATCAGCTTGTAAATTCACAGATCACAGTTATCAGCCTGTGAATTCACAGATAACAATTATCAGCTTGTGAATTCACAGATTACAGATATAAACTTGTAAATCTACAAATTACAAATATCAGCTTGTAAATTCACAGATTACAATTATCAGCTTGTAAATTCACAGATTACAGTTATCAGCTTGTGAATTCACAGATTACAGATTATAAATTTGTAAATCTACAAATTAAAAATATCAGCTTGTAAATCTACATATTACAAGCATCATCTAGAAAATATACTGATTACAAAAATCGGCTATTAATCCCAAAATTGAGAAATCAACTTGTATTTCAAACAACAAACAAAAATAATGTTCATTTTTGGTGATTCGTTGATGATTATCCATGCTCACTTTTAAAAGCAATAACCCATTATAAGGATTGGGGGGAGATAATAAATTTTAGCAGATTATTCCTGATTATCCACTGATAGCAAACCATTTAAGTCCTAGTCTTTTTAAACAACAATCTACCAAAACTCAACAACCTACAGAAAAAAAGAAAAAGAAAAGAAAAGAAAGTGGAGTTGAAAAGAAAGAAATTGACAATCTCTTATTGATAATCCATTGATAGTTAACCATTTTTGTCTTCTGCAAGCAAAGAAACTCTAGCTCAGCAAATCTGATGATCTATTCTGCTAAATACTGTCGGTCAATATTTGCCATTTAATAATGCTAAAGACTCTGATGTTTGTACAAGGACAAATCTAATGCAAAAAATACCAACGCTAAGTGATTCAGTATTATGTCAAATAAAAAAAATTAAATTAGTATGTGGTTTATAATACTTGGATCAGCTGAACACGGTCTATGTGGTAAGCTGGCACATAAAAAGATTCGTTTTAATATATAATTAAACCATATGAGCGTATGTACAAGTAGATTTATTAAAATTAGTGTCTTATTACATAATAAATGATTTATGTATAACCACAGATTTCTTCTAACATATAATTAAAACTAGTTTATTGTGTTATATACAAGACTAGTGCTTATATAGATTAATTTTAATATATTGCAAAAATTAATATCTTTTTGTTATAAAATCTTTGGCATGCAAAATAAATTTTAAGCTGTTTTTTTATATAAGTAAATTTATTTTGATACACAAAACTGTATTATGATAAAAAAATTAATGTGTTATTCTATTGCCCACATACCAACTGAGATTTACTATCAGATAAAGTGACAATGTCTATAGCAGTTTCATCACTGTTCAATGAAAGCTAAAAATAAATGTTATGTGGGTGATATCTGACGATACATTAATTTGTGAATACTGACAGAGATAAATTAATTAGTGCGTGGTGTATACACAAATAAAAAAGAGGGGGTGTGATAATGTCATAATGGAATACAGTAGGAGTTGAAATTAGTTTGTTTGTTATGAATTTATTTCTACTCGAAATGTAGTTGTAGTTGTGGTGGTAGTAGTGGTAGTGCTGGTGGGGATGTTGGTGATGGTGGTGATGGTAACAGAGGTAGTAGTAGCAGTTGTAATTGTAACAGTAATAATAGAAATAAGACAACAATAATAATAGAATAATTGTAATAATAATATAATAAGGTATTAGTAATAAAAATATAAACAATAACAGTATTGGTAAAAATAATAACAATAAATTAATATTAATAATGATGATGGTGATGATCATAAATACACTATGAAGTTAAAGGTTATAAATTTTAAGGATCATTCATGAATGTAATTATTGTTTTAAAAATATAGATTACATGGATTATTTTATTAATAGTTAATCCTTTTTTTTTTCTTAATCCAAACTAGAAATGGTTTTTGAATGCATATATACAGATATATATGTTTGTGTATTGTTTGTGTATATATTTATTTTATTATGTTTGGTTTACGAGCTTTATCCTTATTCACATCAGACTGGTAAGATTTTATAACCAGTAGTAATATTAGAGACTTCTTTCAGAGATATATTTACTAAAAATGTTTTTGATTATTCATATATCAAGTAATTATATAAGGGAGAACATTTATGTTTCTGCGTGCATATGTACGCATTACTTTGAATTTGTGTGTTTATCTAAGAAGGGTGTAGTTGTATATTTGTGTGTGTGTTAGGTCTGTCTGAATATACAGTATATACATAGGTACATACATTGGTATATGTATACACATGCATTCGGGCACAATCCAGCCCATAAGATAACTGAAATTTGTCTTCACTTTTTCAATACTTTATTTTTTCCATTTGTTAACATAACACTTAACAGCCAATAAGTGTGTGAATTCAGAACCAAAAATGCCAATTCCCTTCAAGCTATCTTGTTATTTTTTCATCCTTCAAGTTTGCCAATTCATATTGATTCTAATAACTCGACAGCTAAGACTACTTTTTCACTAATTGCACTTCTCTGCCTTCTATTCATCTACTCAAACAGAGATTACTATTATATCACAGCCTCATACATCATAGAAATATTCAATATTTTTTATTTTTTTATTTAACAAATGGATACATAACCAGACAAATGAAGAAGGCTTATTTTGCCGTGTCTGTGAGTGCCAGAAGAGCTTTGACTGGCTGTAAGCTATAGACTTAATTACTTCTGTTGTAACTCTATTACAGAATGCATGACATATCTCAATTCTGCAGCCAATTAGAGTATTTAAAGAGCCCTTTCTGGGATAATTAATGTTAATTTTTTTTTTTTTTTTCCACATTTAGAATGCTTTCATTTTTGACAGTTGTAAATCTTGTGGGGGTTTTATTTTTAGACTAGTAACATTTGAATTAAAAAAATAAAGAATGATATAGAGAGAGAGTCAGAGAGAAAGCAAGATATATATATATAAACAAAATAATAATTTTTCCCATTCAAGCCTTGCTTCTTAAATTTCACATTAAATAGAACATACACTTCTATCTTGGTACCTTGGCATAAAAGGATGCAATATAATTTTTTTTTTTTTTTTAATTACTCTCAGATGGTTTTGATGAACCTATAATTAAAAGACATTATAATTTCTTGAACAAAATGCTTTAAAATATTTTATCCCCTATTCGCATCGGATTGTTAATATGAAATCAATTTTATAACCACCAGCAATATTAGCATCTTCTTTGATTTCCAGATTGCCTTAAACATGTCTGTTAATTTCTTTTGTCGGAGCAGATATTAAAAAACAACAAAACTATAAATAACCTGGATGTTCTATAGCTATGACACATTATGTTCTGATAAAAACTTAGGAAGCCAGTGGTCTTCCAAGAACTTAAGAAGATAGGGAGTCTGGAAACCAATTCCATGTAGCACTGTAGGCCATGCCAATTACTTCAAGTATTGTGTGTGGCCAACATAAAAGCATCACTTGCTTGTCATTTTGAGAAATTAATTTGGCTCTGGGCGTGAGTGCTGAGCTTATTGATAAATGGGTCAGTGAACGGTTTTTGAATGTTTTTTTCTTAATGTGTGTGCTGTCTGTCTGTACGTCTGTCTGTCTGTCTATGTGGATGGATGTGTGTGTGTGTGTGTGTGTGTATGTGTGTGTGTGTGTGATTGTGTATAAATATAGAGACATAGTCTCATATATATATACAAATACACATACATGCATACATACATACATACATACACACACACACACACATTACTTATTCATTTTTATTCAAACCACACTTTTATCAATACCTCAACATTTTTCTTAAAATCTTAACTTCAGTATAATTCTGTTATTGTACATTCACAACATTATATATAACCTAGACCATAAATATTACTTAGTCATAACACATTTTTATTTCTGAACTTCAGCTTGAATCTGTTAGTTTACTTCCACAGTATTATTTATTACTTACTCGTTTTTATTCATACCAAAACTACCATCAATAATACAAGAAAATGCTTTTGCACTGGGCTGCCATGTCATGCACCCTCAGACGTAAATAGCCCCATGCACTTACTGCTTTACATAGTCATTTCCAATTAACTTCAAGTTTCTTTTGTTCTTTATTCACACCATTCCCCCCTCAAATGGAATAATTTACACAGAAACAAACCTGTTCATAAAAATTTGATTGACGTTAATGGAATTAAGTGATATGACATAATTAGGCATGCACACGAACGTACCACAGTGTTTACCGACTTGAATCAAATGGGAGAAGTAGCTGTTATGGTTTCCGATATATTTAATTAGTCAGTTTTGTAGTGTTTGTCAAATGTAATCCAGAGACCTGTTTGTTTGGATTTAGTATTTTCCTCTTTCTTAATCAAACTATAGATTTTTACGGCGTAAGGTAATATTTTTAGATGTGCTATTGTTATTGGGTGTATTATATTAATAAGACATGACTGACAGAGTGTGAAATAATCTCAAGATCAAACAGTTCAGTACAATACAGTAAAATTGGTTTATGTTTGAACACATTTTTATTATGACACCGTTTCATAAACATAGCGACACATGTAGATAACTTGTACTAATATACATGCACACTTACATACATACATATATACACATGTAGATAGCTTGTACTAATATACATGCACACTTACATACATACATACATACATATATAATACACATGTAGATAACTTGTACTAATATACATGCACACTTACATACATACAAACATACATATATAATACACATATAGATAACTTGTACTAATATACATGCACACTTACATAATACATACATATACACAGATGTAGATATACACTCTTTAATACATACAACAATAGCAACATTATTTCAATTATACAGTACATTTATTAACATAACCTTTCTGTTACATGCAAAACTGTGATGGTCTCACCAACATTAGAAATGTACATATACGTATAAATATACATGTAAACACACATTTATTAACATAACCATTCAGCTACATATAAATACATTTATTAACATAACCATTCACTTACATGTAAATACATGTGTATTAAAATAACCATTCAGTTGCTTGTAAAACTACAAAGGCCTGACACTAAAAATTTCATAGTGATTTTATTTCTATTATACCCTATCTTTACTGCCAACACTGAGATGTATCAGTGATTACTCAACCTCCAGTTGTGTGAAATAAATCTGTTAGTTTAGTACAAATGAGAGATGACTTACAGGGATCCAGTGAAAAGAGACTGGTGTAAATGAAACCACTGCAAAGAGCAGAAGAACGATCATGACACAGGCAAGGCCAAACTGGAGAAAACCATTAGAGTACTGCAAAATCTTTTGATTTATTCTCTGGTTATCAGAATGAATACGCTGAATGTGCATTCAGCTGATACTACAAAATGGTGATCAGACAAAATGTCATTCGAAACAAGCAGAGTTAAACAGTCTTTTCGGAGTGATTTATATTACAGACACGATTGCCTCTCGCACACCTAAATACCTGATTGCCTTCTGACATTGATGAAATATGAAAAATCTGCTTCGTGGCATTTCTGCCCTATGAAGTGATTGGAAACTCTTGTGACATATTCTTGCCAAGGAAAAACATTAATTCCTTTCGATATTGCCTCCGATTTTCCTCTTCGTTGCCGTTGCGACTGACGTTTGTACTCCTGCAGTGGCACTTTCAATGTTCTTGCATGCAAGATCACCAAAAAAATACATCTCTTTGACAAACTGCTTTAAATCACTGATAGAAAAAGTTGCATATTATTGTGACAGTTGGTTAATCATTCAATTTAGGCAGAAAAACTGTGGGTTTAGTTGTTGGATGGTTTTCTTCTTTTTTCTTACCTTTTTTTTTATTTTTTTATTTTTATTTTTTTGGTTCTTTTTCTTCTAATGACACATGCAAGTGACTTTGTAATTTAATTGTTTCAAACTAAGCTGGTGCATATCAAAACTGATCTCAGTGACCTTGCTGCATGTTCCTGCTAATTAAAAATAAATATTTAATTTGACAACTGGTTAAAAAACACCCAGGTTTTTTTTTTTTTTTGTATCAAATATGTAAAGGTCTATGTCGTATGCATATTACATTTTTTTTAATTTGTTTTTATTTATTTTTTATTTTCTTAAATTAATCAGCAGCCTCTAAAATTTTAAAATTTGATTTTGGAATGCAGTAAAAAAAATGTCTTTTTTGTTTGTACTTTCAGAGAAAAGAAACCTTTATTATAAGACTGATAAATTAAATACACACATGCCAGACAAGTCTCAGTAAATAGTATAGACATCTTGTTAGATAAAAAAAATATATTTGATGAAATAAAATATTTTTTAAGAAACGTAAATTTTTTTTATTTATATCTTGTTAAAGAGAAGTAATATATAACAGCTGAAAAAGAAACTGTATTCTGAGTAGCAAAAAATTACAGTGTTATATAACTACCATATTTACTCATATGTAATACATATCCTTAACTATAAACAGTTAAAAAAAGAATATCTCTCATATGTAAAATTCACACCAATTTTTCCTTAGTTTTATTTCAAGTAATCAGACAAAGACAGATTATGTCACAAAGATATATAGTTACGACAAAAAGTCTTTAATGAAATAACCCCTACCTAATGTTTAGGAGAGCTATTAGTTAATAACCACGAAACCCATTCCAATGTAATATCATACACTTGTCTGCAAGGACAATATGAACTTCTGAATTTCAGAGTTTAAAATCGTATGAAAAAAAAGTCTATTATATATAAACCACTACTGTATTCAGTCTTGTTTTAAGAATGTTAAACAGTTCTGTGCAGTACATAATGTAAAACAAAAAATACATTATGTTGTCATGCCATGCACTTGGCTCAGAAGAAGTGTAACATTTAGTTTTCATGTTTAATAAAAGGAACCTCCAAACCCTGGAGTCAAACACCCTGTGCATGGCAGTAAGGAGACTCCTTTTGAAAAAGACTTAATCGCCAAGTGGAATGGGGCAAACAGATTTGGGCAACCACGTCAAGTAGTAACTGTAGACATAAACAAATTCATTCAGCGGATATTGTTTCTACTGGAATAGAGATTTATATTTTATACCGTTTAAATAAAATCTTTGTATTAAATTAAAAAAAAGGGAAGAATTTAACAAAAATTTAAAAAGAAACAGTAAAAAAAAACCTAATTTTCAATATGAGCCATTTGCCTCCTTTACCTCAGTGTAGTTATGGCCATGCTATGAAAATAGGTGTGTTTTATACAAGAATAAATACGGTTTTATCAGTCTTGTTCTAAGAGCAATCTGGTGAAGTAAACAATGAAATGAAAAAAATAACAGATGACTTGAGTGTTTATAATCCCCATGAGGCCAATAAACTAATACATCTGTGTGGCATAACACCAATAGCTATCTACCATTAACAGCACTTGAAGATCATCATACCACCATTACTTTACAAGTATCGTATTAGCAACTGATAAAACCTTAAAAGACGTTAATTTGTTGTTCAAATACAAATTTGTTTTTAATGACCATCAATCAAGAAGCAATTATGAATATCAACATATTGATTTTAGCACATGAAACAAATGAAATTATGTATTGATTAGCAATAAGTTTAAAGTACTAAAGACAGTCCAAGATAAGATTGCACATAAATGTTTTTAAGATCAGCTGAATGTTTGTTTTATAAATATGTCATTCAAAAACTCTGTATTAGGCAAGATGAATGTATTGTGAATAAATACTGAATAGTCATGGAAATCAATTATGTGGCTGTAATCAATAAAGTGACATGCAGATAAACTTCAAAGATACAAATGGTGTTTATATGGCCCCCTGTCATTGTTAACAATAACAGAAATAATATCATTAAAAAAATATAGTTCTGATTGTAATAAGAAGAGAAAAGTACAAAACATGTTTAAATTATCTTAATTTTGTTTATTTTCATAACAAACTGAAGTCTTTAATATTTTAAATAGTGTATAATAATAATAATAATAATAAACAGTGATGAAAATGTGAAAAAAGAAATTATTGAATATTTACTGACAATCTAATATATTGTAATAACAATGGTCAGAAATTTATTGTATGTTTCCTTATATAGTAATGATATGAGAGACAAAACATACTATCATCTTTCCTTTGACTCATTTTTATTCATTAGAAGCAATAGGTATTTTATTATTTGTCACTAACATAGACTGGGACATTATTTTAATAAACATAGATAGGAGCACTGGCTGGAATGGGATGCAATCCATTTGAAACACAAGAGAAGAAATGTGTATTGTTGAATCTATGGATGCTTGGCTGTGTCATGTGTTTGTATTTTTTATTCCTGATTTATTCTAGCTCTTGTCTATATTGCATTAAATGCCAAACTGCATTATCTTAATGTTAATTATTCAGGTGTGAAATAAAAATAATTCTCTCTCTCTATCACTGTTTCATATCTCACTTGCTGTTTCTATCTGACTCTTTCTTCTGTCTTCTCTGTCTCTTCTTGCTGTTTTCTCTCTCTCTTTTTTTTCTCTCATTATTCTTCTTTTTCATTTTTTAAAAACATCTGTACTTGTTTTAATTAGTACTGACTTTTCAACACCTAAAAGCTTCTGTAATATGTTCTTCGGATTAATTCATAATACCAGTTTTCAGTTTAAAGAAGGATTTTTTTTGGTTTCTGCAGGTTCCTTTCAGAACTAATCCCCAGATCCTGTGACAATATGGCCTTTTTCTTATATTTTAAATTCTAAAAACTTTTTCATCAAGTTATGTTAATCCTGCTTCATCCTAACTTAAATCTTCTGTTATTATTTATGTTTTTAAAGTCCTTCAATGAGATTTTTAAAAATATCTTTTGAAAATGTTCATATTCTAATCAGATTTTTTCAAATGTTTTTAAGAACATTCATTTGCCAAATGATACTGTACAGTAGTTTAAGAAATCATTTTTTTTTTTTCTTTCTTTCTTTTAAATAATCCAAGATTTATTTCAATCTAATTTGCTACCTTCAAAATCCAATGGACTGGTGTCCTATAAGGTTGGGAGTTTTCCTTGCTGTATATTTTATCTTCTTTTCTTTTCGTTTTTCTTTCTTTTTTTTTTTCACTCTACATTGTTGTTGTTGGGTTTTTTTTTGTTATTTGAGTCATACCTTCACTGGATTGTTAAGCAAAACAACCCATTAAGACATCCCATTAAATTATCAGGGAAAAATTAAGTTTAAAAAAGCCTGGACATCAATCAGATTTTCGTTCCATTCAATTTGAAGATGCGGATGGGAGATTCTTGCCATGAGTCGCGAGTGAAGGAGAATGTAATTGTCGACAACGAATGCTGCACCACTGCCGAGCAAACTTCAACTGTTTTATTCAATAAAGTTTATAGCGAATGCAAATAATGACCCTTTTTCCTTTTTTACTTTTTATTATTCTGGCAGTGTTTTTACTTTTTTTCTTCATGAAAAGGTATTTTTGTAAATAGGATTTTTTTTTTTTTTTTTTTTTTTTTTTTCAAAGCATACCTTTTGTATGGTTTTTATACATTTTTTATATTAATGTATGTTTGTTTATTTTATGTATTATTTTTAAAGCAGTGAATTTGAATATTCATATTATTTGTAGTTTCATTATTATACAATGTAATTAAGTGACTAGAGTTTAGTTTATTTATATATGTAATATATATTTTGTATATCTTGTTTAAATAAAAACTGAATTTTTCTATATTTTGTATATATTGATTAACATCATCATTATTATCTTTTTTCTTTCCTCTTTTTTCTTTTTCTTTTTTCTTATTTTTTAAACAGCATTTTGGCAGCAATGACATTATTGTTATATATTATTTTTATACATTTTTGACATAATATAATTTGAAATTAACTTTGAATTTTTTTTTTTTTTGGTATATACAAATGATTCTAACCTGTTAATGTCAGTACATTTATATTTATACAGGTCATAATATTTACTGTACATGTATTAAAGTTTGCTCTTAATTGTAGTGAATATTTATTTTATTATATATGAAGCTAGTGAGATATTTTATTTATCATACTGAATCTATAGCAGTTGCTTTAATACCTTCATATTATTTAATATATCTTATTTGTGTGTTTGTGTGTATGTGTGTGTATTTCTAAGTGTGTGTCAGTGTATTTAATTCTATATGTATAACTATCTGTCTGTGTGTGTGTGACTGTGTCTGTGTGTGTGTGTGTCTGTGTGTATGTGTGTCTGTGTGTGTGTGTGTGTGTGTGTGTGTGTGTCTGTGTGTGTGATTGTATTTTTATGCCACATACAAATCACTTTCTGTATCACTCTCTACAGATGTACCAAACATTTTGTTCAAAATGATGATCTCTTTACTTGTCCTCTTTACTTAATAAACACCTGAATTTTACTAAAACTTTTTCCTTTAAAAAAAACTCCAGTACATCAGACATCAGACATATCAGCTTGAATTTTTTTTTTTTTTTTTTTTTTTTTTTTTTTTTTTTTTTTTTTAAACGGGGAAATTTCTCACAATCAAGCAGAATGAAGCTGTGAACAGAACAAGATTTTAAACAAATACTACAAATGAAACGTTGTGACTGAAAAAAAAAAATATTTAATAACAACACTGACATCCTGAGGAGTAATCTGAATTGCATTCAATGAAGAAACATGCAGCTTCTCTTTAGAAACAAACAAAAAAAAAAGAAGAAGAAAGATTCTTCCAATACAAATCTGTCAGCATGCCAGAGTGTACAGCCAAAGATTAAGTGTCAAATATGAAGCTGTCAATTGTCTTCAATGGCCCACGATGCTGGTGAAGATCTCTTGCATCCTCTTCACAGAATATTGATGTGGAATTAGTGATGATGCTGTCAAGAGATAAACATTTCTGCTTACCTAACAAGACATCATCCCAATATGATAAATCTCTGTCAACAGTAAGCCTGCATCCTAGCAGTTTTTAACCATCTTTTATGATGTAATGATGCCAAGATTCCAACCCACACAAAGTTAATTAGGAAAATTATGTACCAACTGCTGTGTTCATCAATTTGTTAGTAATATTGGGAAAGTCAATATTTTTTTTTATTTTAGAGATATAGTTTTATTGCTCTAAAATTTGAAACTTTTATTTTCATGTGTTATTTTTTTCAAGTTTCAATGATCATAGATTAATTATATCATTATCATCAAATCGTTTTTTATCTATGGTTTATTTAATATGGCCACATTAACATATATTTTATATTCCCTTTCTGTGTGAAACAAGTTAATAATGGTGTACTTATTCACCTTTAAGATATATAAAGTTATTAATAAACATACCCATTGACCTAGTCATAAACAAACAAAGATAAGAATAATGATTTTTATGCATTTTTTATTTTTTTTACTTACTAATTTATTTTATTTTATTTTTATTTTTTCATGGTGGATGTTTTTGTTCAGAAATCTCTTAATTTCATTGTTTTGTATATAAAAAAAAAAATTAAATTAAACTGAATATATTTAAATATAATTTAAAAAATAATAAAAACTACATCAAGCCACCATTTCTTTCTCCATCATTTCTCCCAAGATGAGGAGATTTGCTTCAGTTCTTGGTTGTGGGGAACAAATTATCCCCTGCCCTCTGTCCCATAATTTCACAGCTCTGTTCAATCCTGAGACAGAAGCAGATCAGTACTGGTTCTGAGTGGATTAATCTAGATTTGCTCCACTGTTCAAATCTCCAGGGATGTGCTGAACAACCAAGGCAAAAATAGTAAGAATGCTAAGTTAATTGATACATCATACAGAGCTTTGTTCATTTGGTCTAATTGGAGTCTCAACTGGTGACTTAAAATCTCTTAGCCACGTTCTGAGAATTATGCAAGAATCCCTGAAGTTATGTGGCATATTCAACTTGTAACCAACTGTGTGGTATTTACAAAAATAGCTAATTAAAAGCTTTATTAAAATGCAGTAGTACATGATTTTTAACTACACAGAAAGATAATGATTTTTCTACAACATAGAAAGAATAATATTTGAAAATAAATTCTTATTTAAAAACTATATTTGCTAACTTTGTTAAAATAAAAATACAGATAGAGTAAACTTAATCTGATTTTCAGTACAGGAATTAATTATTAAATATTTCTCAATGTAATAACATTACTTCTATTGTACAGAAGGAAACAAAATCAGTTTTTATAATATCAAAATATGATCAACAGCTTGAATACACATATATATGTTTAGCATATTTGTAATGTCTGTCTCTGTTTATAATCTATATGTAATTTATGTCCAGACACATATATCCTGGGCTTACAATTATGCCCAACAAATTAAATATGAATAACATTTTAAGTTGCTGAGCAGTGTTTTGTTGATGGTAGTTTGTTTAGTTTTATTATTTTGTATGTGTGTACATGTGTGTCTGTGTGTGTGTTGTTTTTTAATATTATTATTTATTTGTTATGTATTTATTTTAATTTTTCCATTTTAAAAAAGTTTTAGTTTATTTTTTTTTATTTTTTTGAGTTCCTTTTAGTAAGTTAATACTGAAGATCAGATACATTTTTAATTTGCTTTTGATAATGAATTTTGGTGGGGGGGTATTTCTCTTTCTCTCAATATTTTTTTTTTTTTTTTAAATTTTTTATTATCTTTGTCGCAATGCATTGTGCATCTAATCTAGATTTAGAAGCAAGCTGATCCCATCAAAGGTTTCAAATCTGATACTGCCTCAAGGTGGCTTAACCAGATTAGTTCTTAATTCTTTCACAAAAGATTTTTTTCTCTCTCACTGTAATAAAAATCTTGAGGAATGAGGAGTGGAAAGAGTGAGGAAGAATTTCTAACCATGATAAAGATCAACCATTTGTAATAATTTTAATAACGTAAATTTCTTTAACATAATTATGTTGCTTTATAGTTCAATATACTGTTTCTACTGATAACAACAGTAAAGAAGAGACCAATTAGTCCAAAACAGAAGACAGCAATTAAATATCAATTCTAGTCTAAAGGTTAAATCTATTCCTATACTAACATAAAGGTTAAAACTATTCCTATACTAACATAAAGTTTAAAACTATTTCTATACTAACATAAAGTTTAAAACTATTCCTATACTAACATAAAGGTTAAAACTATTCCTATACTAACATAAAGGTTAAAACTATTCCTATACTAACATAAAGTTTAAAACTATTTCTATACTAACATAAAGGTTAAAACTATTCCTATACTAACATAAAGTTTAAAACTATTTCTATTCTACCATGAAGGTTAAAACTGTTTCTATACTAATATAAAGGTTAAAACTACTTCTATACCAATATAAATGTTAAAATTATTCCTGCTGACAATAGTCTGCTATGTATTTAAGTGGAATTATTTAAAAATGTAAATGATTAGTTTCATAGTCATTGGCAGCGTTAACTTAAAAGCAAGTGGTTTGTTGTAATAATGAGATTTAATGTACCTACTTCTTAGAGTGTCGTAAAAAGGACAAAGTAAAATGAAAATTATATCTGGCTACATCCACATTACAAAGAGAACAGATTCTACAATTTCTGTAGTATATTATAGTAAGGCAGTAAACTGTTCTGTATTACACAACATAGTGAAGTCTGCTTCCCCTTCTCTTTTCATAAGACACAATGAATTGCTATCACAGCCATTTCTACATCAATTAAAAATGTATTGATTTTTTTTTTATGCTTAGATTCACGTGGTTAGGTTAATGATCATGCTCAGCAGACAAAACAATGGTTGTTTGTTTAGTTTATATAATAAACACAGGAAGTCTAACAATGAATGCTTGTCTCAAAGAGAACAATCAAACAGCGCCAGCTCTACTGGAAAGTATCATTTTATTTCACAAGTTAAGAAAAGAGAGAAAAATGTTTTCTGTGTAATAAGTAGGCTTATCGTATTTTCAGTCTACTTTTATGTCATATATTGCATTATATGCCATACAGGTAATAGAAGAATATGTAGTATCATAGATGAACAACCACATGAGTAGTGAGAAAAGAAACCTGATGTCATCATGCATAAGAACACGCATTTTGATTATCTTTTTTACATACGTTTCCATGGACAGTGGAGCACATACCATTGCATTTGAAAAAATAGTTGTGAATCACCAGCTGGAATTGGAAACAGCTAAATAGAAGCATTGAGGAGAATTGATCTTGCAACCTAACAGGTCTCATAAAGATGTTTTAACCATTAAGCAACAGGTTTTAAAAAAAATGTTAAAATTATTTTGAAAAATGTGTTTTTAAAGTCACCTTGTAGCCAGTTAGACTCGGAGAAATATGATCTATTCATGGGTGTCTATACAGAAATCTCTGGGGTAACAGAAGACTGGATTATTACTACAGTCTCTGTCATATCTTAGATGATGGAGCAGTCAGCAAATAACCATTGAATTTTTAAAAAAATTAAAAATCCTTTGAAAAATGTGTTTTGAAATTCACCTTACAGCCAGTAACACAGAGATATCTGATCTCTTGTAAGAAAAAAACTGACTTACTGCTGTCATCTGACAAGCCTCAGATGATGGCCTATCTTGGAACAGTCAGCAAATAACTAACTCTAGTCTGAAAATGTAACTGATTTCAGTCATAGTAAAGGTCATCTGAAATAATTCCCCAAGTATACATTTCTGTTGACTAAAAGTCTCTGAAATACTTCTTCTTATGTTTGCTTAGTTCTTTACATTCTCTTGTTACCCTCTGTCTTAAATCTGATGTCTGAGTTTGTGGGTCAGCTTGTCCTGCAAGACTCCTTTTGAAATCTACAGCTTGAATTATAAACACTGTACTTCACACAAAGTAACTTAATAACTAGCCTAACCAGCCTGACCATGCCATCACTTGCATTTTAACATGGAAACTGAAGTTGTCGTTAGCATTTTGATGTGAAAATTACTGTCATCATTAGCATTTTAATGCAGAAATTTCAGTGTTCAAAAGGTTATGGTGATCCAGGATTTTGAATTTATTTTTTTTTAACAGAAAAACAAAAGAAAGAAACAAGATGAAAAAAGGGTGAGAGAAAAAAAAAATCTATTATCTATACATTGTTGCTTTTTGATGCACAGCTGTACAAGTAATGCCTGTCATAACACACAGTCTAGCCATGGCTAAGATTTATCTTCTAAATCTAATTTGCTACAGTCGTAAATGAAAATTATGTTTTTCACTCGCAAACTGTCTATAGACATTTGTGATATCTTGTAACCACATGCTGATGAAATGAATGTCAGTGCTTGCAATTCTGTTCATAATTTAATGGACTTGAATATTGACCGAATTTCTTTATATTCCTGTATACCGACATCTTGCAAGTCTTCGAGCAAAATCAAATTTTGTTAGCTTTTGCCTCAGCCAGATTGAGAAAACGTGAAATAAAAAATTGAAGAACAAAAGCAAGGCATAATTTATTAGATTAATAAATAAAATTAAAATAAATATATATGTATATATATAATTAAGAGATCTAGTTACATTCACAAGATTTTGTTTTATAATTCAGTAACAAATTTATTTTTAACTAGATAAATCTAAATGTTCAAGATGCTTTAAAAGACATTTTATATTAATGATTGTTTGGTATCAAAGGACCGTTTATCTAAAAGATATATTAGAATTCAGTTAAAGTTAATTGTTTGTGTTTGCATTCTGATTTATATATGTAGTGCTTGGCAATTTATTTTTAACCAGATTATATTTAAATGTTTAAGATGCTTTAAAACACATTTTATATTAATGGTTATTAGGCATCAAAGGACTTTTTTCTAAAAGATATATTACTCAAATCTATTTTTGCTATTCCTGTGTTAATGTTTTTCTTTTTTTTTATGCATGAGAAAACAGAGTTGTATTGTTAATGGTAATGCTTTTGACTTAAAGTCAAGCTCTTTGACTGGAATTGGAGAAATGACATTATGATGTAAGTTGATGTATTTTGTATATTTTAATTATGTTTTAATTCATTTAGCCTTGAATATAGACATATTAATGACACACAGGACACATTTGTATTCTATGACTGAAGACTATATATTCTGCTGCTATTAAATAAGCAGATTTTTATTGCCTTTTGTTTTTTTGTTTTTTTGGAATGCATTTTCTCTCAGACTACACAACCTATGAAAGGATTGATCTTGCAAACCTTCACTCCTTAGATCACCACTCTAACCAATGGATACATAAAAATATTATCTTAGTGGTTCTGTTTTACAAATGAAACACAGAACACACAAATGATCTAAAAAGCAAAAATAAATGCATTACCTATGCATAATATCAACAAAATATTTTTTTAGGATAAAATGTATATGGTATTCAAATGTAAGTTCTAATAAAATTTATTTTGCAGACATCAATTCTGTGAAACATAGGCTATCCCTTCTCTCCCCCACAAAATTAAACAAATAAAATTAATTATTTATAATACATTTGGTGATTACCCTTACATCCATTCATTACTTTTTTAACAGACACAGTTAGGTGATCACTGATATCCCTTCAAGTCACAGACATAATTTAGAAATAAATAAATAAATAATAATCCATTTCCTGAAGCATTAACTTCAAGATTGTGCATGTATTCTGTGGCCATATGCGTAACAGGTTTTATAATGGTTCTTGGTATTACTCTTGCCAGATATCTCATTTAGAAATGTAATTTAAAAATAATTTAAAAAAAATATTCAGCCTTTGGGAATTTATCATGTTTGTCCGCTAAAACCATAGAAATATTTTTAATTTTTTTTTTTATACAAAACTGATTTACTGTTTCTGTTGTTTGTTTATTATTATTATTATTATTATTATTATGTAATTTTTTTTTATTATCATTATTATTTGTTGGTTTTTTTCTTCTTCTTCTTCTTCTTCTTCTTCTTCTTCTTCTTCTTCTTCTTCTTATTATTATTATTATTACTTAAATTTTATTTTCTTGTTTTTATTTTTTCTGCTGACCAAAAGAAACATTATGAAGGATTAAATTTGAGGATTTCTTTTTTTGAATATTTTTCCTTTCCCCTCAGATGTCTCCAACCAGTTTATCATAGGTTGTGTTTTCGTGTCTGTGGGAAGGTTATATAAAGAATCTCACTTTGCTGCTAATTAGCAAGAGTAGCACATTGACTGGCAACAGTGTATGTCATCAATATAAAAAATATCTGATATATAATAAAATTTATATAAAAAACATCATCAATATTCTTTTCATTCTATTATTATGATTATGATTATTATTTTTATTTTTACAGTCATGTTATCAATAAGTTTATTATAATCAGTTCATTACTGTTATTATTATCATTAATTATTATTCCTACTACTATTAGACCACTATTAATACATGTATTAATTATCAGTATTATTATTGTTATTATTATTATTATTATTATTTTTATTACTACTACTATTATTATTGCTATTATTATTGTCATTATTATCATTGTCATTATTATCATTATTATCTTCATCATTATTGATTATATTACAAAACAAAAACTGTGTCAACCCGATTAGGTAAAAACCACACAGCAAAGTATTTTAAAGCAATTTTGCTGCATTAAATGGCAATGCAAACAACATGGACATTCTATCCAGATATGAACACCACTGATACATTATGTTGTTATAGAAACATTATCTCAGTTTTATTTTCCAAACAGACACACAATGTTTAATTTAAAAGACCTCAGAGATACACAGAACCAATCGGAATTATAATCTGTATGAATTATAAACAAAAATGACTTCACGGATGTAAATAATAAATTAAATAAAAGAAAATAGAGGGACATGGGATGCTGGGCAATGCATTATTAACACGGCTGGAAACGGATTAACTCATTGGGGATATATATATATATATATATATATTTATTTTAATGTACATAGTTACAGACGTGTTTCAAAAATATTTCAAAATATGAAACTTAACAACCATATTAATACAGTGTTCCTTAGAGGATACGAAATAAATAAATTTTTACACCTTTTAACTGAAAATAAAACAAAACAATAATTTGTATTAAATGAAAAAGTCCACATTAAAAAAGAAAAGAAAAGAAAGAATAGTATTGCCAAACGGCAATGGTAAGATAGTATAACAGTATTTCCTTGAATGTAAATTCCCAAGTCTGATTGCTCTTACAATTCAGTGATAGAATTTTCTATTTTATGAAGATGCTTCAAGTATTATTATAAGCAATACTCATAGATAAATCGAATTATTTTATTTAAAGAGTACCTTTGGTTATATGAAGAAATGAAGTCAATATACTCTGCTTAATTCCAAATTATATTTTTTTAGTATTTCGCTATCCAATCTTTATTAATAATGAAGTATAACAATAAAGGGTACAATTTAAAAAAATAACTGGATGTCTCCATTTTTTTTTCTTCTGTACTCATGATATCACTGAAAATGCAGTAGAGTTTGGTCTAAAGAGTCTTCTTGCATTGTCAGAATAAAATAGAGCTTTTAGACCACCAATTACTTGATGGTGCCATGGTGTCAGTTGCAAAGAGCTCAAATGTCAGCTTTCAAATGTTTTATAACAGTATTATTATTTTATTGTCACAGTTTGTTGTTAATGATGATGGGTCACTCAAGGCAAATAAAATAATACATTGCAAATATAAAATAATTTAGAAAAACAACCCCCAGAAATCCACTCATTCATGCTACTAGAGGTCCCACATTAAATATGATTCTGACTTCCGAGACATCTAGGAGATGAAAGGATCTCAGACCAAGTGACAATATCAAATTTCAGGATATTTCCCAAAAGTTAATGAAGTTCTCATTCCGTTACATTCCAGACACCATATAAATGACTTACGTTCATATTTACTTAGAACAGAGTACCAAAAACACATTCACATTTCTACAGCTGACATCAAATTATTCATGATGATGATGGCGATGATGTCTCCGTTTAGTTTTTCATAATTACACCCTCTTCATAACTGACGGCACACTGATATTGCTTCTTCAAATATTTATAGCTTTCCTTTTCCTCTGGAATTATTGTTGGTGTTAAATATCGAATATCACAGAATAATTTCCTGTTACAAAAGGACCAGATCATATTTTCCTTGTTCTCCAAAAACAAGTGGTTATTTTAACTCAAATTATGGAAATAGATGAGAATATTTGACACCTTCAGGAATGCATTATGAGTATAGTCTGAGAGAGAGAGCAGAATAAACCAATATACAGCAATGTTATATACCACTGGTTCCATGATGGTGGAGATAATGATTCAAACCGACATTATCATTAATAGATGTAATGCAGCTGACAGGAAACTATGGTAATATTTTATACCATGTGACAGTTGCATGTAACAATAGCTTTGAACTGTTGTTTAAATGTACACGTGTGTGTCTGTGTGAACAGTTTTAACCTTTATATTGGTATAGGAATAGATTTTAACATTTATATTGGTATAGAATAGTTTTAACCTTTATGTTATTATAGGAATAGTTTTGACCTTTATATTGGCATAGGAATAGTTTTGACCTTTATATTGGCATAGGAACAGTTTTAAGCTTTATGCTAGAATATATATTTTTATGCTGTCTTCTGATATGTCCTAATTGGTCTCATCTTTACTGTTGTTATTCTGAATAAGTATGTGTGTGTATTTGTGTGTGAATGTGTGTGCATTTGTAAATATTTGTTTAGTATTTTATTGTAATTACAATTACCTACATATACACACATAACTGTATGTTACAAATGAACTATAATTATGTGTTACTGTGCAGTTACAGTTTTTCCTTATAAATACAAAGTAAAGCAAAATTATAAATTATATAGGTGCACAGTTATAACTATAAGGTAACATTTATAAATTATACAGTAATTATGTTGTGACAATTGTAATCATTTACTAATACAGTCATATTATAGTAAGCCAATTATAACTATAAAATTATAACTAGTAACATAGATATATATCAACAGTATTAGTAATAAGATAATTATACAGGAAATGATATAATTTTATAATGACGCAGAATTATAACTTTACTGTAACCATATAATTATAACTGTTATAACACACACTTACAAACTGTAACAGTTATTAGTTGTAAACACACTGTTGTAAGTTGTAATGCACAGTTATAAGATGTAACACAGCTGTAAGTTGTAACAGATATAACTCTTGTAACAGTTATAACTTTTGTAACACAGCTATAAGTTGTAACACACAGATGTAAGTTGTAACATACAATTTGTAAGTTGCAACACACAGTTATAAATTGCAACACACAGATATAAAACTACAGTAACAGAGTTATAAATCTATAACATATCTCAGAGCTTAGCTTTTGCCCAAATTAACTTAAATGGTAATGCTGTTTATGAAGACAGAGCTGGGAGTCTCAAGTTTTGAGTTCAACATAAATGAATAGGGTGAGATCAATAACAAAGTTTGCCAGCTTAATGGTTTGTGAAATATCTTCAATATCGATCTGATTCACTCATTCAGAATGACATCTCAACAGAAGGAAACAGTCAACTGCAGGCCTGACTATGCAAAAAATATGTATGTATTTCACACTGGTGAACTGTTAAAACTAACTGTAATAGAAACGTATAGAGACAAGGTCTTTTCATTGCTTCACGTTTGAAGTTTGTTTTATAAAACATTTAGTTTTGCTTTCCTTTGCTTTTGTATACAAGAAAGAATTAACAATGATGGAAGTACATAAAGAGGTGGGGTTTTTTTACCCATAGGTTTGTATTAGATGTTTAGTTGTAGATATCATTAATGTTATGTAACAATTACAAATTTAAAATAAAGTGGGTTTTCAAAATATTTTTTGTTATTGTTTTATGGAAGGGAATGTGTTTGTGTGTGTGTGTGTGTGTGTGTGTGTGTGTGTGTGTGTAGGGGAGGGGATATAACTGAGTACAAGTAAACATTAACAATGATATAAAATTCAGAAATCTTTTTATTAGTTTATATTTGAAATTTAATCATAGATCTGAGAAAGTTATGTTTATGGAACAGAAATAATATTTGTTTGACTGTGTATATGTGTGTCAGCATAATTACTGTAGCAGTAAAATATATCTATTGATTTAAATTTGTAACACACAACACACACACATTTAACGATTAAAATCCTTGATGTCATAATCCTTGTACATAATTCTACAGAAATAAAAACCCACTAGCAAAGAAATATACTAAAATCTTCACACAAATTAATGATTTAAGCTTAGACCATGATATCATGAAACTTAATATACCACAGAACAAAATTTAAACAATGTTTTTTTTTTTTTTTTTTTTTTATCCTTTCTGTGTATGTGTGTGACAATTTTGAATTTTTGGTCTAATGGTTTGATGAATGTGTTTATTGATCTGACTGGAGGGTCTGTATGTTTTACACAAACCGATTCTCTCCTGTTATTAATGGTTCCCGTGCGTCTAATTTTTGTTGCTGTTTTCTCAGCTAATTCTGGCCAAACGGAGAGACTGTCATTTCTGCAGTGATTGATTTTGATGAGTTCTGTGCATGACTGGTGAAGAACAAAAGAATTAATACAGCAGGATAATGTTTAACACAGATTTACAATTGATATTGAATGGGTGGTGTTTTTTTTTTTTCTCTGTGTGTAGTTATCAGTGGTAACTACTTTCTGCATGGTTACATAAGTTACATTAATGGTAATATGATACTGTAATATATGAAGTGTATCTTCTTTTATTTTTGTTTTATTTAAAAAGTAATATTTTGTAAATGATATTTTTGTCTATTAAATAGTTTTAACAAATATAAATGGAAAAACTAATTTTGATGATGATGATGATGATAATAATAATAATAATAATAATAATAATAATTGTAGTGGTAGTGGTAGCAGTTGAAGTAGTAGTAGTAATAACAACAATAAAAATGATTATTATTATTGCTATATTAATAGTGGTTGTAATATTTATTATTATTGTTGTTGTTTTGTTACTTTGTTGTTGTTGTTGTTATTATTTTTATTATTATTATTATTTTTTTTTTATCAGTTTGAACTGTAACAGAACACAAGTAAATCAGAAAAAAAAAAAAAAAACATTATCATCATATTAATCATTGTTTATTTTTATTATTCCTTTGTTTCTTTTTAATCAATATTTTTAATTTTATTGGGTATTAGTTTGTTTCATGCAATATGGTAAATATTTCATGACTTCAACACTTGGAGATATTGTTTTTAATTAGAGTAGGACATATTTTTTTTTTATCCTTATTCTTTGTTTGTTTGTTGTCGTTGTTATTGTTGTTTTTTATTGTTGTTTTTTTCTTCCTAGGAGTTGAGTTATATGATTTACAATAATAATAATAATAATAAAATTTATAATATTTTTTATTTCCTCAAAGAAACATATTTAATACTAATCTTATTGCCTTTCATGAGTTTGAACACAAATTTCTGTCAAAGTTATTTTTTTTATTTAAAGATATATTACATTAATGCATTCTTAGATTTACTGAATTTTTTATTTGCACTCAGTGTTGATGTTGCCACAGATCTTTATGATGAGAATTCAAAAATAGCAAAGTTCAAACCTGCACAGATATGATTGATCAGAAACCAAATTTGTTTGTGTTTTTTCAGTTTTCATATTCACTTAAAAAGAATATGTTCAATAAATACAAAATAATACAAAACAGAATATATGTATATATTTCTTAAAAGAATTTGAAAAATGTAAAGAAAACTAAAATAGAAATGTTCAATATGTGTAAAATATACAGATATGGCTATTAATAAATAAGAAATTTAGTTGGTATGTCTAATCAATTTTCAATTTTTAATTTTATGGAAATGAATATCCTTACATCTCAACAAACAAAAACAAAGTTTTTAAAAAGAACTGAAAATACCAAAAAATATTTTAAAAAATTAAAAATATTCCACAGAAAAGAACAAAAAAAAAAAAAAATCCCCAAGAAAGAAATGGGGGAAAAAAAATCCCCAAACTATAAAAATAACAAAAGAAATAAAAAGAATCAGTTACACTTCACATTTAGAAGTATTAGGCAATTGAAAAAAAAAAAAAAAATGATGAAATGAAAAGAAAATCCTGGCTGGAATTGACTAGCTGCTATTTAATCTTGCTTGATGGTTTCAGACAAACGTGTCTGAAAGAAACAAAATGTGCAGTGTACTAGTGACTACTTTACATATAAACAATCGACTGGGTTCACTGATCTAACTGCGTAATACAATTACCTTCGCCATTAGTCACAGTAAGACACTTGATTTTTACTGCCTCTGTTCTTCTTAAGACATGTAACCAAATTGTTGTTAATCAATTTTATGGAGCTAAGGGCTTTATGACAAGAAGGACAATACTGTAAAACACCAGCAATAAAGTGTAGTAGGGTTTAGAAAAAAGACTAATTGAGCAAGACTAGTTCAGTGGGCTTGTAATCTGGGTAAGGTGTGGAAAAGAACGGCAAAGAAAGAACAAAGTGTGTTAATTGTTTTGTATTAGCATTCAAATAAGAATAAAGGACTTCTGTTTTGTAGTAGCATTCAAAACAGCACAGTAAAATAAGAATAAAGAACTGTTCACTGTTTTGTATTAGCATTCAAATCAGAACAGTTAAATAAGAATAAAGAACTGTTCACTGTTTTGTATTAGCATTCAAATCAGAACAGTTAAATAAGAATAAAGAACTGTTAATTGTTTTGTATCAGCATTCAAAACAGCACAGCAAAATAAGAATAAAGAACTGTTAATTGTTTTGTATTAGCATTCAAAACAGAACAGTAAAATTAGAATAAAGAACTGTAACTGTTTTGTATTAGCATTCAAAATAGAACAGTAAAATTAGAAAAAAAGAACTGTAACTGTTTTGTATTAGCATAATAATGACTGATGGGTATTTTTCAGAAAAAAATGTATTTTTTATAGGTATAATTATTTGATGCTAATGAAAAATTTATTTTTGTTTTTATGTTTTAATGAGTTCAACCAAAATTAGGGAAATGTTTTCTGTGAGAAATTTAAACTGTAATAACTGACACTTTTCTTAATTATCATGGTTTGATATAAAAATAATTAAAAAGTGTTATCTGTTCTTGTTAGTGCAAGTGAAATTTACTGCCACTGTTAATGAAATCTACTGCGCATAAAAGTCTTCCAAAAATTATTTTAAAAATGTGTCTGTTGTTCTTGGTAACATTTTGTTGAATCTACTTTAAAAGAATCTTTCTAAAACAAACAAAAAATAAACTAAAAAGAGTATTCATGAAATTCATGTCATTGCCACTGAAATAGCCAAAGTTCACGAACTGGTCTGTCATGATTTATAGAACTGTTTATCAAGTTATTTTTCCCACTGTCCTTATCACGGCCTTGCAAGTTCCTCCTCTTGTTCTAAATGTGTTTGTCATTGTTAATAAATTCTGTATCATGAAATCTCTACCACATTTCATGAAATACCCTATCACAATTCAAGAAATGTCTGCTGCACGTCTATAAACTCAAAAACAATGTGCTAGAATTCTTGAAATCTGCCAAAAATTCTTGAAACCTCTGTCATGGTTCATGAATTTTATGCTATGATTCCAGAAATCTCTACCACAGTTTATGAAAGCTCTGCTATTTCTCCTGATAGAAATGGCATTTAATCCTTATTAAAACAAAAATTCTTAAATTTTGGTGCTTTAAACACCAAGCATTAACTTAAATTATATTTAAAAAAAAAAAAAGACAGTAAAAAAAAAGGGATAAATATAGATCTTGCTGTTCTGATCATATGTTTCAGGCACTACATGATTAATTAAATAGTATGTTTCTTATGTATATCCTCAAAGTCCAATATGTAAGTAATTAATAAATAATGACTGTAAAATAATGTGTACAAGATGGAGATATACTGGTAAATAATGAGTTATTTCCAAGTGATTAGGTTGAGAATCAAACAAAATAATCTATCCAAGACTGATCACTTGTTTGTGTGTAAACAGATGAGATGGATTGGGTGAATGGATCTTATCTGTGCGAATGTCAGCCCAGAAAACATTTTAATTCATAACATTTCCTTTGCTCACAGTGAGAATGTGGAGAATGTAATAGAGTGCAGAATAATGTACTCTGAATTGTGTGGGTGTGTAGATATATCTTTTGTGTGTGTGTGTGTGTGTGTGTGTCTGTGTGTGTGTACATGTAAGAAATACATATATTTACATGTGTCTGACTCTTGTCTTTAAATACAGACATGTACGTAATCTTGTTAACTATGAAATATTATGACTGGAACAAAACTATTTATAGGCTTCAACTCTGAAACAATCGTCCTGGAAGAAATACTTAAATAAAATTAGTTTTCTAAAACTGTCTCTCTTTTCAGAAAGAAGATATCTTTTTCACTTGTTCATCAATTACCCAGAATCCTTAATCTAAAAAGAGAAGAAAAAACAGCTGCCTGGTGATGACTTAAGTTTACATTTCAAATAATCTTTAAATTCATCAAGACCTTTTACCAATTCCCTACAGATCTTTTTTTACCACTTTCTTCCAGACAGAAAGTAAAAAAACATATGTCCCTGTAACCAAAACATGCATGCAAATCTTTTAAAATCAACTTTTCTTTAAGCAATCAATTCTTGGATGGTTAGATATTTCAGTTTTCACTTTAAAACACATTCTAGCAAGTATATGTGTTTTTAACCATTCTTTAGATTACTGCTAATTTCAAAGTTATATGTAAATGTGTTTCCATACAACAATAATTTCTTTCAGTTTAATATTTCAAAATCCTCTTTAAAATATATACCACCTATAATATTAATGTTTTAAATATTTTTTAATTATTTCTAAAACCCATCCAAACTAAATTTTAATACAGGATGATATTTTGGTTACAAATGTTTCTCAAATTAAAATATGCTTTTAATTACCAAATATTTTCAAATTCTTCTTTAAAAAATACATTCTAGCAATAATGGTAGGCTTCAAAATTTTGCTGTGAAACTGTATAGACTACTAAATATTTAAAATTCTTTTTAAGAGTGCAGTCCATTTATTTTAAATTATTCTCAATAAACATATTGTCCATTCAAAAATTCCTTAGCTTTATTTTGAATTCCTTTCTAAAATTCCTTTCTGAAATATGCTAAAACAAATATTTTATTTAAAATGTTTTATTACCCTTGACAACAACTGATAATAATAAGACTGAGGCCTGAGTTATCTTTTATAGATAGACAGAGAAAAATAGATAACAATATTAAGTGTAAAAAGAGAGAATGAAGAAAAAATAGAGAGCGACAGATATATTCAGAGGGAAAGACAGAGAGAGAGACACACAGACTGATAGAGAGATACTGAGGATGAAGAAAACTAATAAACAAAGCAGTAATAGAAGAATAGTATGAAAATGATGAAGATAAAGTGAGACAAGTGAAGAATAATAGCAATGTGAAATATTTAGACCTGGATAAATTATTTAAATTATTAGATTTTGTAAAAAAAAACACAAAAAAACCCACAAAAAACCCAAAAAAAACCAAAAAACAAACCTCTCTAAAATACTATAATTTGTCAATTTAAAAAAAACAAAAAAAACCTCATAATTTTAATTTATAAGTCTGGTATTTTCACTTCACACTGTAATTTATTTAAATTCTAACTAGTTTAATATCAATAAATTTTAAAAGGCAGTAATGAAATTTATAGTTAGTGACATTTTATAATCAATATAATAAACATATAACAGTGCCTAGAGTTTTATAATTTCAGATTTTATATTCTCATGTTTTATTAATTACTAACATTTAAAATATGTCAAAAACAATTTAAATAAAAACGGGGGGAAAAAAGTCCAGTTTAATTTCTATTCCAAGATGCAAATTTCATAATTTTTTAATTACAAAACACATAATTATTCACATGTTACCAATTTCCGGATTCAGAAAAATAAATCCGTGCATTTATTCTGGTTCTGATTAAAACTTATTTTTATGTTGGTTGTTGACTTCCTGAAATTTAACTAAATTATTTCTTGTAATTAAGAAAATCTTTGAAGAAGGCTTTCAGGTACTTATTTGCCATATACCACTGTCATAAATATGTGTAGTTTCAAAGATAAATAGTGTGTGTGTGTGTGTGTGTGTATTATATACTTACATATATAGAATTCTTCTTTTTGTGACATCTGTTTTGTTTTATCTGCTGTTATTTCTGCTTCATAAATTTATATTTTAAATTATGCTTAATAAAATATTGTTCATTAAGAAATTCCTTATATATATATATAGTGTGTGTGTGTGTGTGTGTGTGTGTGTGTGTGTGTCTGTGTTTTAACAAATTTAGTATCACTTTTTATCAAAGCTATTTTTTGCCAAAAACATATAAATAAATAAATAAATTTAAAAAAAAAAGAACTGTATGCCAAACACTTAGTCTTAATTTTACATAAAGTAAGGATTCCTTTGATAATCTAGTTTAACTGAGAGCTACTAAATTTTATTCTTCATAATTTTATCCCATACACATCAGACCAATATTTTTTTTTGTCAAAAACACAATCCAGTATTACATCATGTGAAAATCTAATTATTTACAAATATCAGCAAGATACCTTCTAAAGTCACTTCCCCATAAACCAGAAAAATCATTGAAATATCTCCTACACTCAGTTAGAATGGGAAAACTGATGAGAACTGATTGTACACTCTCACCACTGAACTACTGAGTTTCATTTTGTTTCTGTTTTATGATGAAAAAAAAAAAAAAAAAAAAGGACATTATCTTCTTACACTTCCTTGTTCTTCTCTTTCAGAATGAAGTAAAACCCTCCAAAGAAGAAAATCGTTTTAATAAATGAGCCTCTTTCTGTGTCCGACCTTGAACTTCTGTTATGTGAGGGCTTTGGAAATGACAATCAACAGTTCTTGAAAGTTGTCTTTGGAGAAAACATCAAATATCTGTTATTACACAGAGTAATCAGCAGTGATTGTCTGTTATGTAGGGATGCTGAATATTCATAAACACCACAGGGAGAAGTCACAGAAGTTCAAGGAACTCTGAGGATGTGTTTAAGTGGTGCAAGTTATAAGCAAGATTGTAAGATTTTAATTTCAGTTTTTAAGCAATTGTTTATGTTGCATTTATCTTCAGTTTGACTGTTTTGTATGTGTATATATGGATGGATGGATGAATGAATGTTTGTATGCATATATGTATGTTTTTATGTATTGATCAGTGTATGTGTGTGTGTATGTATGTATGTGTGTCTGTGTGTGTATGTATGTAGGTAGGTTTGTTATATTTGCGTGTGTATGTGCATAAAATATGTATGTACTTTAACTGTACTTTTGTATAAAAATTTCTAAAATACATTAAAACAAATGGATAATAAAAAATTTGATATTTTTTACTTTCATGCACTGAAAAATGATCAACTTCTTCCTTTTTCTTTCTCAGACAGCAGCCATAAAGTGATGATGACATTATAACTTAATAAATGTCTGTTAAAATACCCTTCTATCATCATCAAAATAAAAAAGCCATATAAATGAATAACTGACTTAATTTATGGTTAAATTAATTTATTTTTTTTCAATTTAATTTCACTCTCAGGTTAACAGATACTGAAAACCATTAAAGCATGAGTTTTTTAAATGAAATTTTACGCATAAATTTTAAAATGTTTCTAAATGCAAAAATTGTTTAGTTTAAAATTATATGTATTCAATAAAGAAATGAATGGTATTGTAAATAGTATGTTACATATAATGATAGTATTACAAAACAGATCTGTATAAGCAGTTTCATGTATTATAAGTTTACAGTATTATATATATGTATTTGTATGTTGTATTAAAAACCAGTGTGGATGTGTCAAATTTAAAAAATCTAAAATATTAAGTTTTAAAAACCAGAGCAAATGTAAGTTTACAATGTTAAAATAGGGTATATATCACTATATCTTACAAGTTTAAAATGTTAGAAACCAGGATGTATGTGTATATAAGTTTAAAATGTTAAAAAACCAGGGTGTGTATGTTACAAATCACTAGAAATAGGTGTATACAAGCAAAAAGACATAAAGAATAGGTGTATGTAAATATTTGACATTACAAAAAGCCGTTTGTGTGTGTGTGTGAGACTGTGTGTGCATATACATATAATATAGACATAGATATTACAAAAAGGTGTATATATATATTTTTATAGGTGTACAAGACTTACCTTCAAGCAGGGCCATCATTAGGATTTGCACAGCAACTAATAATCCCACACGAAGGTTCTGCACAGCTGAGTGTTGGCAGCACCACGGCATCGTGGCTAATCCATGACGTATCTACATAGTGTGTCAAGTCAAACGCAGGGAGCACCTCAATAATCCATTCTGACATCCAGGTATCTGTCTGTCTGTCTGTCTGTGTCTGTGAGAACGTCAGCAGTCTGGTTGCCAGTAACATAAATCGTTACATTCTTAACGTCCCTCTAGCAAATCATGACGATTTAATTGAAGTTGTCTGTGAAATATCCAGGTATCATTTCAGAAAGCAGAGTTTTATTTGTTTTATTGGGAGGTTTTTTTTTTTTGTTGTTGCTAAAATTGTGTATGTAGTATATGTGTATGATATGATATAGGCTGTTGTAAGAGTCTAATGTAGAATCAGTGAAACTTTAATAAAAGTTTAACCAACCTGAAAAACTGCTTTAGTCTATCCAGGAAGATGAAATAAAGGTTTTGACTTTAATTAACAGTGTTTCACTTTATCCAGATAAGCTAATTTCTCTGTTTCACAACACTGTTACTCTTTGTCCAGACACATTAGTATATCTGTTTCACAACTCTGTTTCATTTTATTCTTGCAGATTAACTAACACTGTTTCACGTTACCCAGACAAATTACTTTTATTTCCCTGCATCCAGACAGATTAGTTTCAGTGTTTCACATTATCCAAAGAGATTACTTTATCAGTATCACAATACTGTTTCACTTTATCCAGATGGATTAGTTTAACTGTTAACTTTATCCAGACAGATTAGTTTAACTGTTTCACATTACTTCATCAGTTCCACAATACTGTTTCACTTTATCCAGAAGGATTAGTTTAACTGTTTCACTTTACCTGAGGTATTAACTGCGTTGTTTCACTTTTACCCAGATTTCAACAAAAGTGTTTCAGTGGAGTCAAACAGCTTGTTTGAAAACAGGACTTCGAGTGACAGACTGACTCCAGGCTGATCACAGACCCTGCTGGAATTACTTCTGATCAGACACTTGTCGAGACGATAAAGCATGAGCCTACATACATCTTTCGTTGTTTACACACGTAGGGTTAATTATATCTATCACTGCAGAAGACTCTCGTACGGTGGTCAGACCCATCTCTCGCCGCTGTCACATACAGGATGCATCGGCAATTGCTGCAGTAACAAATTGGTTTGAAAAAACTGCGTGCCTTTCCGTTGGATGTGGCTGAGATGGTTTTCTTTCGTAATTCCGCTTGTTGATGTTGTGTGTTTCCGATCCACTGCGACGGATTACTGCACAGAACACAGAAGAGCTCTCAGTGTTCTCCAATCTCGTAACGATACTTCGCCGAAAAGTCACACTCGCAGAATTAAGTGTAAGAGACTATGACTCCACAGTATTATAAAAGACAGTATTTGCTGCTTTTTTTTTTTTTTTTGCCTTTCTTTCTTCAAAAGATTAATGTTAGCATTGTCAGAGCGACTGCATTAAGAATGAAGTGGATGATTTCCACGCGATGTGAGACAAATATTTCAAAGTTTAACACCGACTGCCCACTTGAATGAAAACTGCATTTATCTGTGCAAATCAGAAATTGCTTTTTAGAAAATAGTAGCTGAGACCGTGGTACAGTAATCTTCTGCCACGGAATGTGATAATAATTAAATTAATGACTCTTATCCTTTATAAATGAACATTACAAAGATGTTTTATTTAAAAAAAAAAAAAAAGAAGAAGAAGAAATTAGTAAAATGTTAAATGTATTTTAAGATTAAGTGTGATTTTTGGATAATTTACTGTTGCAAAAATAAATCTGTTTCAGTAAAACTTAGTAAAAAAATTAAAAAATTATTTTTGAAAAAGTAGATTTAGTTATGAAATATTATATACCAGTTAAATAAATAAAATAATAAATAAATAAAATAATACCACTGCTATTACCTCTACTCCTACTATGGTTATTACTACTTCTCTATTACAACTACTGCTGCTTCTACCATAGCAACTACTACTATTTCTACAATATTTTTTTTAAATGTTTTGTATCTTAAATATATTATCATTAATTATTCTGTTTAACATGGCAAAATATTAAAGAAATGATATTTGTATACCCATACATACATACATAAATACATACATACGTTTGTGTGTTTTTGTGTGTGTGTGTCAATTATGTTTCCTTTGTTATTTTAATTAAGAATTTTGAATATAACTTGATAAAATTTCAAAATAATTATATTAATCCTGTTTATTAATAATTATTTAATCTAACGATATTCTAATTTGTCAGAAATACTAGAACATACATCAAATTCGATTGCTATATTTAGCTATATTTATTATAACAAAATTTTAAAACAATGATATAAACCTGTTTTTACTTTAAGTACTATATTTATCATATATTCTTCTACATAACAATGTTCTAACTTAACCTTTCAAAAAATGCATTATTTTTCCCTTAATTAATCTATTTATTATAAGTTATTTTACAGCATGACATTCTGTCTAACTTAACCTTTCTACATAAATCTTTCTTTTACCTTTATTACTATATTTATCATAAATTATTTTATATAATTCTGTCTAACTTTATCTTCCACAATAAATCTTGTTTTTAACTTGCTATATTTATTGTAAATTATTTCACAAAATAATGCTCTCTCTAACCTATCTACATAAATCCTAGTTTTATCTTAACTGCTACTTTTATCATGAACAATTTTATAAAATGATGTCCTCTCAAACTTTTTTTTTTTCACCTTGCTATTTTTCATATTTATTATAAATCATGTTACAAAATGTTATTCTCTCTAACTTTATCCTTCTAAATAAACATTCTTTTTACATGAATTGCTATATATATATATCACAAAATAATTTTACATAATGACATTCAGATTTCATCTTCCTATATAAAACTGAAAGTACTCATTTTAATATTAATTGCTCTGCTCATAATCAATTATTTTACAGAATTATCTTCTCTAACTTGAACTTTCTAAATAATTCTTGTTTTTACCTTGCTATATTTACCATAAAGTATTTTTCAAAACGATTTTACCAAACAACGTTAACCCTTCCATACATTTACCTTGATTTTTCTCCTTAATTATTACACCTTATCTGTTCTTATCTAATCCAATTATATACATCATATCTCTCTTGATCTTTCTATCAAGACATACAACAATTCTCTACCTTTTAACACAGACAGGCGAGAGAATCCGATCTATCCTAAAACTGCACGAAACGGTTGGTGTTATTTTAACGAGATTGCAGGAAGTCTGATTATATGATTTATTGGTGTTTAACACCTTATCTCTGTCTAAGATAAACCACCAGTCATTACTGCATTCAGAAAATCACACAGTGTGTCTGCAATCTTCAGGTGTTCAATTAAAGAAATCTTCTGCATGCAGGCTGACATTAAGAAACAATAGCTGTCACTTTTCCACCATATATAGGTTTCCTACAGGGATTCTCACCAGACAGTGGTTGTCAGTTTTATAGTGGGTTCCATTCCAATCTAAAGCTTTAAATGCCACCATTCCTCATATTATAAAATGAAAGAGTTTATGTAAACAGGGTTTGTCTGACATTCTAACATGTAAGGCTTATATCAGCTTTCAGCTTGCATTTCATTCTAAGACTTTATGTGCCCAAATTTCTTTATTTTCTAAAATGTAGTTTTATATACCAGCATTTTTTCACATTCTGAAGTAAGGGTTTAGATATCAGCATTCTTCATATTCTAAAGAGTAAAGCTTTTTATACTGTCATTCATAATATTCTAAAATGCAAGGCTTGACATACCAATTTTCATCATGTATTTCATTTTAAGACTTATTATGTCAGGATTCCTGTCATATTCTAAAATGTAAGGCTTGATATATCAGCATTCTTCATATTCTAAAGTAAGGGTTTAGATATCAGCATTCTTCATATTCTAAAATGTAAGGCTTTATATACTGACTTTCTTCCTCCATTTCATTCTAAAACTTTACATACTACCATTCTTCATAATATTTATTCCAAGATAAAAGATTTTATATAAATAGCATTCTTCTTATATTCTAAAATGTATAGCTTTTTATACCAGCATTCATCATATTCTAAAATGTAAGGCTTGATATACCAACTTTGACTTTGCATTTCATTTTAAGACTTTATATGCCAGGATTCCTCTTATATTCTAAAGTAAGTCTGTATATATCAGCATTCCATGATTTCTAAAGTATAAGATTTTATATACTAGCATACATCACATTCTGAAGTGTAAGGCTTTATACAGCAATATTCCTGTGCATTTCTTTCTCAGGCTTTACAAATCAGCATTCATCATATTTTAAAATGTCAGTTTTTTTCTTATTATTTTAAATTAAGTTTTTATATATCTAAAATGTAAGGCTTTCTAAATATACCAGCATTACTCTTATATCCTAAACTAAGTCTCTATATCAGCATTCCTCTTATATCCTAAAGTCAATCTTTATATTGACATTCCTCTTACATTCTAAAATAAGTCTTTATATTGGCATTCCTCTTAATTCTAAAATAAGTCTTTATATTGACATTCCTCTTACATTCTAAAATAAGTCTTTATATCAGCATTCCTCTTGCATTCTAACATAAGTCTTTATATCGGCATTCCTCTTACATTCTAAAGTAAGTCTTTATATCGGCATTCCTCTTACATTCTAAAGTAAGTCTTTATATCGGCATTCCTCTTACATTCTAACATAAGTCTTTATATCGGCATTCCTCTTACATTCTAACATAAGTCTTTATATCGGCATTCCTCTTAATTCTAAAATAAGTCTTTATATCAGCATTCCTCTTGCATTCTAAAATAAGTCTTTATATCAGCATTCCTCTTAATTCTAAAATAAGTCTTTATATTGACATTCCTCTTACATTCTAAAATAAGTCTTTATATCAGCATTCCTCTTAATTCTAAAGTAAGTCTTTATATCAGCATTCCTCTTACATTTCCTCTTACAAAGCATTCCTCTTAATTCTAAAATAAGTCTTTATATCAGCATTCCTCTTGCATTCTAAAATAAGTCTTTATATCAGCATTCCTCTTAATTCTAAAATAAGTCTTTATATTGACATTCATTCTCTTTATATAGCATTTCTAAAAATAAGTCTTTATATCAGCATTCCTCTTACATTCTAAAGAAAGTCTTTATATCGGCATTCCTCTTAATTCTAAAATAAGTCTTTATATCAGCATTCCTCTTAATTCTAAAATAAGTCTTTATATTGACATTCCTCTTACATTCTAAAATAAGTCTTTATATTGACATTCCTCTTAATTCTAAAGTAAGTCTTTATATCGGCATTCCTCTTACATTCTAAAATAAGTCTTTATATCGGCATTCCTCTTAATTCTAAAGTAAGTCTTTATATCAGCATTCCTCTTACATTCTAAAATAAATCTTTATATTGACATTCCTCTTACATTCTAACATAAGTCTTTATATCAGGCATTCCTCTTGCATTCAGTAATTGCTGTGCAGCCATCATATGGATTTGCTGACATCCCTGACTGCTGTCTCAGAATTAAACACTTGCTTTTATAAGGTGATCATTGATCAGGTCCAAGTCTGTTAGCAGGTATTAACTGACAGATCCATTCACACGGAGATTAAACAAAACCGTTATTACTTTGTCCTCCGTTCATGTGAACATAATTCCTACAAATGAAGACGTTTCACTTGTATCCTTCAGTAGCTTATTTTTTTTTTCTTTTCAAAGTTTTTAATCATCTAATTCAGTCTTCTATTCATATCTTTTACAAAAAAAAAAATTTAAGCATTTTTCACAATTCCTTTTATATTATTTCTTTCAAAAATAAATAAATAAATAAATAAATAAATAAATAAACATCAGCAGATATTTGGGTTATTTCTTTAGATAAATATTGATTCTATTTTTCATTTATTGTAAAACTGTTTACCAGAGTCTACTGTATCAAGGCACATCTGACTGTCGTTCTCTCCTGGGCTGTTTGAGAAGTTTTTTCTTTCCTCGTTTGTTAATATTTTATATTTCTGAGTGGTCTATCAAGCTGTAACTTCCACTGAGTAGATTAAGCCGGTTTGAATAATTAAAGCACAGTGAAACGTCACTGATAGCAATTGAAAACAGGAATTGTTTTCTATTTTTTGTTTTTTGAAATTATTTCATTGATTGGTCACATAACATGGTTGATTATTCCGTGTTGTTAGATGTAAGAAAGATTCTGTGTCAGAATCAATTTAAATAACCATCTGCCTTCCCTGTCCCTCCCCTTAATACTAAATTCCATCTAAACGCATCTAACTCTGTTTTATATTGTATCTTGCATCTTTACCTCATTCACATTTAATATAAAATCTTAAAGGTAAAATAATTTTCATATTATTTTATTGATTAATTTATTTATTTAATAATAATAATATTATTATTATTATAATTATTATTAATTTTTTTTTTCAAGAATTTATGTTATTTCTTCTTTAAATTGTTTTTACTAAAACTAAAAGATAAAGTTTATAAAATTATTAACTATTTATTCAAGCAGTTTATATTTTTATTTTATTTTAAAACTTTAGATCATAATAATTATATTAATACTAGTTAATTTATCAATTATTTTCAAAACTGTACAAACCTGTTCACCAATTCGGTATTAAAAATCCTTTTTTATTCTTCAACAAAACAATACATTTTTTTTTTTTTAAACCTCCGATATTCCACTGACTGGTACAAAAACTTTTCAACTTCTTATTTCATCAAACTGAGAAGCGCTGGTTGTCTTCAGTCTGGAGAAGAAACACGAAACAGGAGCCGACGCCTGCTTTGTCCGTCCTCTCAGAACACACGTACTGCCGCACGATCGTACACTGATCAATGAAACGGGCACATCGCAACACGAAGTGAGCAATTCCACGCGAGACAATGACCGCTCTTTAATTGATGTTAAATACGACCAATCGGCTTGCACTCTCCTCGTATGGACATTCCCCGATGAGAAAGGAAGAATCGTGGCAATACAAAAAAAAAAGAAGTTTGGAGATCGATACTGCGTTATTGATCTGTGTCTCGATTGATTAGCCACTCTCTCCTAAATTTGTGCCTAACCGGTGACTTTCTGCTCTTTGCTGCGCGCGACTGAACGGGTCCTGCTATCGGCCCGCGATCTGCCGCTTATGTCCCTGGCGATTCAAGTGACTCTCAGGCCATTTCTGTTAACCGTTAGTCACTTAGCGGTGTGCATCATTTACTTTGCATTGAATAGCTTCGCTGGCTCTTTTAGTGCCCAATTTACAATCGACAGTTGTCACAAATACCGCTGACTGACTGACACGTTTTAAGTGTTTCGGTGGACAACAGGCTATGTAGTCGTGTGTGTGTGTGTGTGTGTGTGTTAGCTTTATCGCACTTTCGGCGATCGTCGTTCGTTGCCGGTATCGTCGCTTAATGAATTAGGATAATTGATGTAAAGTTAATTAATTTACAAGCTGATGAAATGGCTTGTGATTACAGCAGATGTTCAAGGCAAAGATCGTCCTTAGGGAATTCAGACATCGTCCGTGTTGATAATAGTTAACGTGTTTTTAATTAGAGCATGAGTGAAATCATATTAATTATAACGTACGTTTTTATTTGTGTAAGTTTTATTGTTGTTTGTTTTCTAACCAAAATTAAAACATTATCGATGAATAGACATTAAAATAGTGAATTAAAACAAAATAAAATTATTGATTTTTGTTATTCTGAGTGATTTTAAATTCTGTTTTTCCACACCTCTCTCTCTCTCTCTCTCTCTCTCTCTCTCTCTCTCTCTCTCTCTCTCTCTCTCTCTCTCTCTCTCTCTCAGTTGCTTCTTATCGGTTAATATAGTTTTCTTTCTCTTTGTCATCCTTCTTTCTTATTACCTTATAGGCCATCTTTTCATTTATTTATTTACTTTCTTTCTGTTTCTCAAAGCATCTGTATGTATTCATATACATGATACTGTTTGTATGTGGATTTATCTGTTTAATGTACATTTAAAGGATGGCTTTATTTCCAAAATAACATAAAAAATCACAAACTTGTGTAAGCTTCCTTTAATGCTGACAGCTCATAACTTATAAAAATAAATAAAAAATGTTAATCTTGAAGTAGGTAGGTTTTTATACTAGTTTTTGGGTGTGTTTTTTTTATATCAGAAACATTTTGTGGAAATATAAACTTTAATTACCCTTGGCTCCAGAAGATCTTAGATGAAAGATTTTCAGAGAAGTTGTAAATTTAGAACAGCTGAATTTTATTTAAGCATTTATGGGTGGTCGGTCATCCTTGTTTCAGCTGTAATTTTCTGCTTTTAAAATTGTTGATAATCTTCATAAAATGTACTATAAACTTTTTTTTAATTAAGATAATTTTAAATATCATAATCATCATTGCTGAAAGCTTGCCAGTTTGTAAATTTATTCAACAACTTTTTAAAATACCTATGTAATTATTTAGTTCAGCACCAAAATTATTTTACAAAACAAAAAATCGTAACATTATATTTGGAAACCCTGAATAATAATTATTATTCCTTTATTTTGTATACCAGTAACTCTGGGGTGTGTTTCTGCATGTGTACAAGTTATCAATATTAAGAAGTAATTATGTTTTGACTTTTCTATACAATTCACGTATGAAAAATAGATTAGACTGAAAGCCATAGCATTCTTGGAAAAATATTGAGCTTTTAGTTCTTATGGGAACTGAAATTTTGACCTAATATAAAATAGCTTGTGAACTGTTGGGAATTAAGAAATAATAAAACATAATTGGAAAATACAATTTTCCTTCTCATGCAGATAATCTTTTGATTATACTGATGGAAAGAGAGAGATGGAAGGATGGGCATCCATGAATGTGGAAACAAAAAACAAAAAAAAACAACCTCCAGTAAAACGCTATCTACTGTTATTACAGAATAAACTGAGCATAACTGAAGAACAAATGAATGGATGAAATAAAGAAATAAAGAAATTGTATCACTATATTTCTATAAATGATTATTAATGTTCAAGCAACATTTTATTTTTTATTTTTTTATATATATTCATTAAAGTGAGAAGAAACCAATCATCATATTTCAATGGGTTACTCAGTCTAATTAGCAGAAATAAATCTTTTATATTCAACCTTCCCTCAGACAGCACATCATATACCATGGCCTTTGATAACTCACTTATAGTGCAAAGACTAAACTGGAAAATAATGGTTGCACCCAAGAGGGATCGATCTTTTGACCCTTCATGCATGAGAAACACGAAGAAATAACAGGAACACCTCGACATTATGTTACTCTTCATAATAAATCACATTTAGTAGGTAGCAATGCCACTGTACATTTTCACGGGTCAGATACAATTACCTATTATTCTGGCGAAATCAGATTATTTTTCTATATTTTTTGCCTGCTACTTGAGCAAATTGGAACGCTGTATGAAATAATTTATTATCTGTGGCTTCAGTGCATGCTGGTGCTTGTGATGTCTATAAAAATTACATGGCAGTGTCAGTGGTTAAACATATTGATATTGTTCAGCCAATTTACATGATCTATCACCCATCCAGGACTTGACAGACAATTTAGCTGTTGGGTCTGTGGTTTGAAACAGAATTAAATCATGATTTTCTTGATGAGTTTTGTTCCATTTTTTTTTTTTTTTTTATATAAATACAGATACGTGCCTGTCTAAAGTCTTCCTTTAATAATCTGATTTGGCTGCAGATAAAGATAAGGTTTATTATTTAATGTTAATAATCGTGATTTGTATTTTAATTTATTTTCTAGATTGTATTTTATTACTGATTACAAACTAGGCACTGTGTTCTCAGGACACCCAAGCCATTATATACAAGATGTGTGTGTTCTAGAACCAGTTTTGATGAGAAATATTATACAAACAAAAGGAATGTTCTGTTATATGTTTCTATTTATTTCATTTTTCAAACATGTTTATAATCATTAATGTACGTATGTGATAATATGCATGTCTGTATGTATGTATTTCTGACTTGGCCAGTGTTAGTGTGTTAGAAGGTTAGGCTGTAGTGGTTTACTCATTTACAATTACCTATGGGTAAGAGTCGGAACTGGAAAACAGAAAAGATAAAGGAATATGAACATCCAGCAACTAGGATGATTTATGTGGAAAAGGGTAGTTATTTTCTATTCTTAACAAAGCATTTATTTATATATTCTATGTGTATATATGTGTGTGTGTGTGTATGTGTTGTGGCGTGTATGTGTGTGTGTGTATACAATATATAAATAAACATATGATTAAGCAACAAATTATGACTGTATGGAACATATATCTCAAAGAACAGTATTCAGAGAAAGGAACCCATGAAGTAAGTTAAGTTTTTACAGTTAGCAGGAAAAGATCATTTATATGAATACTTCCATAAATAGGAAAAAAATACCAAAACCTTTGAAAACAGTCATGTGGGAGTGGTTGGAATGAGAAATTGCCCAGTCTGCGTGCTGTATTCAATTATCTAAATTCTATTACTACTACTTTAATACCTAATAAATATATAATTTTTTTCAAAGCAAGAAATTCTTGTCAAAGTTGATAAAATGTGAACATAAAATGTCTTGAATTTTATGATCTTACTTTACTTTATCAAAACATAAACAAGTCTAATTATATTTTAAAAATATATATATATTTATAGAGCAATTTGAAATCTGGAGTAACAGTTTATGTGCCAAGATCTGTAGTTTTTTTGTTTTTTTTCAGAACTATAAGTCCACTTTAAAATAGGCTCACAGAAAATATGATGAAAGAAAAAATCAGAAATTGTTACAGAATTTTGTAAACGAATAAAGAAATATTGATGACTTTTATTAGAAAAATTTTGTTAAATTATTTTTAGTGTTATTAAGAAATATATATCTTATAACTTTGTTTATTTTCTCATGCAGTATTTGTCATGTAGCTGTATGTATATGCTTGTGTATGTGTATGTACATGTGTCAATGTATAATCATCCATAACAGTTGATATGAGAATTTTGTATTTTTTAAATGTTTCTTGTTCATTATCCCACCTTATATTTCTCAAATGCTAATTTTTTTTTTTTTTTTTTTTACTGTTATATATATATATATATATATATATATATATGTATATGATTTGTTTTACAGGGAAGGGTTAGTAACAGAAATATATTTCAAAAGACATGTTAGGAATTACCAGAACGAAAAAAACCATCATCCCAAGAAGTAAAACTCAAATCTGTCATTCTCTGACTTTAATACTCTCTCTGTTTACACATCTGTCCACTTTCCCAAAGGCTCAACATAAAAAAGAAAAAAGAAAATGAAAAAAGCAATAAATAAAAAATACTATTTTCTGAATTATTTCTTTGCTTTCAGAATTTATTATTATTATTATTATTTATCATCATCATCATTATTATTATTATTATTATTATTATTATTATTATTTATCATCATCATCATCATTATTATTATTTATCACCATCATTATTATTATTATTATTATTATTCCATTTTCAAAATCAATTTTATCAAAACAGATAAATTATTTAAACAAATGAAAAGAAAGAAAAGAATTATTTAAGTGTTCAAAATCAGTTTTATCAAAAGCTGAATAAAGAAAATTATTTTTAGAATTGTTATTTCATTTTTGAAAATAATTTTTATCAAACAATAAAACAGGAGAAATAATAAAATGAAGAAAAATAATATCTTCCAAACTATTTCATCATCATTATTACTATTCCTATATAGATTTTAAAATCATTTTTACTTTAGTTTATCAAAAACTTAAAAGGGCATGGAATCAAACAAAACAACTACAAAAAGTGGCGTTAAAGAAAAGTAAAGTTTTTGGAACCATTTTGGTATATTATTTTCAGCCTTTTATTATTAGACTGTCAAAAAAAAAAAAAAAAAAAAAAATTTTCTGCAGTTTTCAAAAGGCTTAAAGAGTAAAACATGTTTAATATCATGATACAAAAACAGAAGAAGAAGGAAAAATATTATTTTGAGAATATTTTATTATTGATATTATTCAATTTTTCTGTTTGTATTATTTTTAAAATCATTTCTGTCTCCAATTTTTCAAAGGTTAAGTCAGCAATATTTATTTATCTTATTCTTAATGCAGTAAAGAATAAAGTATTATTTTCTTCTGAAAGTTCTTAGCATTTTTATCCACTGTGGTGTTATTCAATTTACTTTGTATTCAGTAATCTGGTTCATACAACAAAGAGAAACAAAATAAAGAAAAAAATAATTTTATCAATTTTCTGTTTCTACATTTTTAAAATCAATTTAAGTTCTCAAAGTAGTAAAAATAATATAGGAAGAAAACAACTTAAAAAAAAATGTTTATATTTAGAATTATTTTATAAATCGGGATGCTAAAAATTATTACGAAGCCCTGAATTATTGTACTCACTTTCAGAAACTTGTCAGCTTTATGTTTTCAATTTGTTCAATTCCTAAACCAGTTTCATCTTGAAGCAAGAACCTTTTAAATTATTTATTTCGTCATTTCTTTAAAAAAAAAAAAATATATAAAAATAAATCTTCTTCCTTCTATTTTATAACATTACTAAACTGAAAGGCAGCATCATCATACTGTTGACACAGGAGAAATTTTAGCACACTTCCATCAAAGAAACGTGGACGCTTGCTTTAGAGATAGTCACAAGTTAGATTTCATTAGAGAGTTCCAAACAAGACAGATCACTCTGTGAATTATGATGTGTGTTTATTCACTTCACACCATGATGTTCTTTTTATTGCCATGCACTCCAAACATCAGCAAAATCATCCATGTTTTTACGAGTGACAGAGGAGTTGAGATTTTTTTGTTCTTCCTGGCAGTGTTTGGACATAAAGTGCATGTTGTTGTTTTTTTATTACAATAATCAACTACAATTTGACTCAAATGCATAACTACTGATCTGGTTGTGTGTGTTTTTTAAAAAAGTATCTCAGATATTTTATTTTGAAAAAAAAGAATGAAAATAGAACAGAGGGAAAGAAAGAATGAAAGAAACGGTCGTAAATTATTGCTTTAGATCTTCAAAGATTGGTTTTAATTAATTTTTTTTTTAAATGTTTCATTTATTTATTTATTTTTTGTAACCTTTAAAACAGAATTGGGATTAAGTATTTTATTTAGTAACTTATTTATTTTTGGATATATTGGTATTTATTTGTTTATTTTATTTTGTTGTCTTTTTTATTATCTTTTTTTTTTTTTTTTTTTTTAAAAAGAAAACAGAGAAAGAAGACTGCCTTCAGTTATTGGTTTTGGTTTTGTAAGATTTGTTTAAAATTGTTTTTATTGATTTATTATGATTATGATTATTATTATTAGTAGTAGTAGTAGTAGTTAATTTTATTTATTATTTTAATTATAAAGTAAAATTTGTGGGGCATTTATTTACTAGCTTTATATTTATTTTATTTTATTTTATTTTTATTATATTTTATTTTATATATATTTTTATTTTTTATTTTTCGTTTGTTTCTTTATTTACTTAAAAAAAGACAAGAAACATTGCTATAAGTTATTCCTTTTAATCTTTCAAGATTAGTTTCAAATTTATATTTTTTTACATTAATTTTATTTATTTACTAGCTTATATCTTTTTTGCTTTCATTTTTATTTTATTTTTTATTTTATTTTCAGTTATTATTATCTATTTCGTTTTGTGATTTATGATAGAGGAACCTGTAGTGGGCTAGTGTATTACATAAAACAGTACTGTGTGTAAAAGTGACATGTTTCTTTTCATTAAATTAGAGTATAACTTGGTAAATGGATGAGTCTGCATTGAAGCAGTGACATTTCATAGGAGTAACATAACAAAGGGGTGACATAAATACTGTATTAAAGGAGTGGCATTTTACTGGAGTGACAAAGTATAATTAAAATTTTATTTCAACAAAAACCAAACATTACTTTTAAAATTATTAAAATTATTAAGATTTTATTTAAAAAACTAGAACCACTGAGCTGTTAATATATTTTAAACTTGTTTACAATTCTTGTTCTCCATCCCTGAAATTATCTTCTTCCTCGTAGTCGCTTACACTTCTTGAACTGAAATGCAAACTGTGTGCAATTCCACGAAGGTTTTCACTGAAAGGGGACAGTTCCATGTCTCCTGACAACAGCTGCAAGCCTCACCTCCCTCTGGATGTGTTCTTTCTTCTTCTTTGTTAAATTATTCCCTGCAATCAGTTGCTCTACCTGTTGATTTGTGTGGTGGTTGTTTTACATGAATTCCTTTATCACTGAAATAAACTCCCAAGTGATTGTGATGAAGGATTTCAGAAAAGATGGTTGGATGGTTGTCACTCCTTTGAAATTTATATCAGGTTTCAGTCCTTTGTAATGTGATTCCTATGACATGTCACTCGTTTGAATAGAACTGAAGTGGACAGCTAGGCAGAGAACCCTGATGACTTACTTAATATGAAGTAAAAAAAAAAAAAAGGAATGTAAATTGTAAAAATATTAAATAAAAAATAAATATATGTGTTAAGAAGAAATAACCATAAAGCCAATAATTATTATGGAAAATGTTTTTAAAAAATATAATTCTACAACTGATATTATAAAAATGTATTAAAAAGTGAGAAACATAATTCTTCAATTAATATAAAAATTATTTAAAGATCAAAAACCTAATTCTCCAACAGATATTATAAAATTTTTAAAAAATAATTCTACATTTGATATCATAAAAAATATATTTAAAAATCAAAAATGTAAATGTACAATTGATATTATAAAAAATGTATTTTAAAATCAAAAATATAATTCCACAGCTGATGTCATCAAACAGTTTGTAGTAAAAATCTGAAGAATTTCACTATATGAAGTGTAATACAGCCATGTACCTAACTCAATGACATACAGATTTATAACACATACCTGTAATGACAGGTTAATTCTGATCTCACACCTTACTTACAGTCTTTGACAGAATTCCTCACATTATAAACCTGAAAATAATAGAAAAGAACTGACTGCTTCTAGACACCTGAAATTTATCAGGCAGAATTTCCTGCAGTTTTGACTTAGAGACCTACAGTCTGATAACAGTTCTATTTAAACTTTTGTTAATGCAATTATCAACATTCCTGTCACTTGTACACTGAAGTGGATATATCCTTTTGTATCATTCTTTGATAGATAAATCAGGTGCAGTTAAGTTCCTTGTAGATAGTATCTATCAGTGTGAATTAGCAAACAACTCAGTTTGTTTTAATATTTGTAATAAAAATATGGTGGTTTGTTGCTCCTTAATACATGGTATGTGCTATACTGTTTAAAGAGATGAAGTTGATACTTTGAATACAAACAGTCAATGGCTGTTGATATATATTTATTATTATTATTATTATTATTATTACTATTGTTATTATTATTATTGCTGTTACTGTATTTTTGTTTTATTATTATTGTTATTGTTATTATCATCTTTATTATTATTATTATTATTATTATTGTTATTATGATCATCATTATTATTTTATTATTCTTGTGATTGTTGATTGTTCTTGTTATTATTATTATTATTATTATCATTATTTTTATTTTTTATTTTTTATTATGATAGTTGTTGTTGTTATTATTTTTTATTTGTTTATGTATTTGTTTTTATTCTATTTAAAAAAATAGTAATAATGATAATAAATAATAATAATAATAATAATAATAACAACAACAATGATGACGATGATAATAACAACAACAGTAATAATGATAAAAGTAATATTATAAATTTCAGTTTATTATATAATCATCCTGAATACATAATGTCATTTTATTTCTTCTTGTTTTTCCCTCACTGCTAATTTCCCTTTGATACATCCCAGAAGGCCACTTGACTACAAAGAACAACTGAAAGGTTAATTTGTCTAGCTGCCAGAATTACCTTCACATATTCTATTATCTCTATCGGTGTTTTTTCACAGTCGCAATAACTTACACATTTAACGAAATTAGAGTCAAAATTATGTTTCAAAGAAGACTTACTTATATTTTCAATTTTTTTTTAAAAGCATAACAAATTTAACAAATTGTTTTTAATTAAAGAAACTGCATGTAGCTATGTCATTAAAATGTTAAGACTACAGGATCAGTTGTTGTCTTGGGATGTTTCTCCAGTTCCAGCCTGTCACTTGTTTATTTAAGCTGTGACATCTGTTTTTCTGCCTATGGGAAGATTTATAGAAATGATTACTTTCTGCTAGTTTCATAAGAGTAACCTGCGAAATGTTGTTTTCCTATTATATAATAAATTAAAAATTAAAAACAACCATACTAATAAATTATGTTGATGATGATAATGATAATATCTATAACATTAGTAATAATAATCATTATAAATTAAAATTAATGATAAAAATAAATGATGATGATAATAAACATAAAATAAAATAATGAATAATATTGTGTTGTGAAAAATATCATTCATTTTTGATTGAAAATGAACTAAAATATGTATTATTAATTAATTCATGTGAAAATATTTCAATTTCATTCTCTTAACCTAGAAAATAAATTCTGGACATACATTTAAACAATTAAAAAAAAAACATCCACTTTATCTTACTTTATTTTAACTTTTTTATTTTATTTTATTTAACTTGACTTTATATTACTTATTTTGTTTTACTTTATTCTATTTTAATTTATTAACTTTAGTTTTTTATATATACACACACACACACACACACATACATACATATATATATATATATACATATATAATATACACACACATACAAACATATACACATTCATACAGTGTTTATTTGTTTATATATTCATTTTCTTCTATTTAATAAATCAAAAATTTTAGAGATCTTCTGAATTTTTCATTATTGCACATGCATGCTTTCCTTTTCTTTTACTTTTTATTATGATTTAAATTTAATTTATAAGATCACTTTTTTTTTTCAATTTGCTTGGATGTAAAAGAATATTTGAAAACACAATCATAATCAACTCAAATAATCTCATCTAAAGTTTATTATTACATTAACTTTTTAAATATTTTTATAGCCAATTAACTCATTCATTATTTGTTTACTTAAAATAATAAAAACATAAAAAGTAGATATCTTCAAATTATAAATGATTCACTTTGTTAAAATATATAGCATATAAACAAACATACACACACACACACACACACACACACACACACACAAATGGAATACAAAATTTAAAAATATAAAAATTAAATATATTTAAGTTTACACACTTTTCAATTCTTCAAAAAAAAATTATGATAATAATAAGTATAATGTCATAATGACAAGAACAATCATAACAGTAACAACAACAATAACAATAACAACAGCAACAGCAACAACAACAACAAAAACAATAATAACAATAACAATATAATGGTAAATGTCACTCATTTTACTTTCAGTTTGTATCTCAAAACCTAAAGTAAAAGTACTTTAATCTTTTAATTAAGTTATTTTTTTTTTAATAATTATTTTAAATTGAATTTTAAACCAAACCAGTGTCATGACATTAAAGCCTAATTAAATATTAAATGTCTGAGACAAAAGCTAATGAAGTTAATCATTTTACCAAACTTATTACAATTAAATTTAATAAATTCTTTATTTAATTTCTCCTTAATATTTGGCCAGGTGCTACATTTGAATGAAGGTGTCTAGACAAACATAATCTAATTTGTCACCCATTTTCTGTTGTAGTTTCAACTTAATGTTATTATTTGGAAATAATTTTTTAACAGATAAGTTAAAATTAATTTTTGTTATTGTCTTTTTACAGTTGAATTAAAATTAAATTTTGTTATTGTCTTTTGAAAGTCTAAATTCTTACTTTGATTTTTTTCTTCACATTGTTAGTATTTATCATCGAGTGTATACTACATCCTTAACATTTCAGACAAATTCTTTTCTGGGGCAGATCTAGAGGGGTGGATCCAAGATATCCAGACCACCCTCAAATTTGAGAAGTGCCAGTTTTATTAAGGATTTTTATTTTTTTTTAACAAATTTATTTATTTTTTAAAAATGGTTGTCAGTGTATAAAAACTAGAATGCATCTGCCAGTGTCCCTATTGTAGCATTATTATATTATGGTCCATGTAAAAAGTGCATAATCTTTCAGTACTGCCTTTTCATAATGTTATGCCATGAATCCTAGCTTTTCCTTATTTCTTTTTATCTCTCTACTTCTACTTGAGCCCCTGTGTTATATGTATGTGCAGGTATGTATCAGCATGTATTTGTTTTTATGTATAAATATATTTGTGTATGTATATATATTCTTGTGTGTAATGTGTGTGTGTGTGTGTGTGTGTGTGTGTTGAGTATGTGTGTATATAAAAAGAACAAATGATTTGACAAATGAGCAAGAATAAATTAGCATTAAAAGAGTTACAAGACAGAACTCTACTAATTATCAGTATTGTAAGCATATAAATCAGTTTTATATATTTTACATTTCCTGGTAGTAAATATTTGTGACGATAAAAATATAAAGACATGTTAGCTTAGAATTTTAGTTATGTGCTATCCCACTTTACTTACACCTCACTATATTTATCTCCTACTATACTTAATTTGTTCTCTACTATACTTAATGTATCACTCACCCTGCTTACATTTATCATTTATTTCTTACTGTATCTATATATATCTTCCACTAAGTTTATATTTATCTCTCACTGTACTTAACTTTTTCTCACACTATACTTACATCCCACTATGCTTACTTTATCTCCCACTATACTTAAAATCATTTAAGTCATTTACTAAGTCTAAATATCTGAAGTAGTATCTAGCAGATTCTAATCATTTTCTGTTTGTGAGCAAGTGGTAACTCTAAATATCATTTTAGTCATCCTACTGAACTTATAATTATCTATTATGATTTCACAAGGGATCTGCAGGCACACCACTGTTTTCCAGATTGAAATTTTATATTGTCATCACTATCTACATTATATCTGTTATTGGAAGAACAAGGGTGTCATTTTAATTGTTTCTTCAAGCCATTGTAACAGAATTAGTAATGTGTCCTCTGGTATTCTGCTGTAATTCAGAAACATGACAAGTTTAATTGTCTGGTTCAGTATGAACAACCCAAATAATAATATATCAGCAGGTATAACAGTGTGAATCTCAAATCTGAAATTTATATTACTATTATCTTATATATTTATTATTATAAAAGATTATCTTCTCCCATTCCTTTAACTAACTAGCTGTTTTTAATATTAATTTTTTTTTATATATAGATATATGCTACTGGTATATTCCAGGTTCATGAATTATATTATCACATATCTATTATTATTATTAACATCATCATCGTCATCATTATTGTTATTATTTATTATTATTATAATTATCATCATCATCATTATCATTATCATTGTCATTATTATTATTATTATTGTTATTATTATTATTATTATTATTATTATTATTATTATTATTATTGTTCTTATTATTATTTGTATCTTTAACTGTTTATTGATTTTCTTTCCAAATCAAATCATATGCATTTGCTTTTTGGTAAATCTTGAATCACAGGTGTGTGGGGACCCTTTGGTTAAAAGAGCAAATGGGTAGATTTTCCTGACATTTTTCACAAAAAAACCCCATAGGAAAATTTTCCATTTGACTTTGCCCAAAATACTGTCATCCCTCCTGCCCCCAAGAATGATGTGTCCACATCTTGAATATTTCACACAAAGTAATAAAGCATGTACAGTGACTTCCATTTATGATGACCTTGACTTATTTGATAGTTCTCATAAAGTTTAAATTTGTAAGTAGTATTAAGATTTTTCGAAATTATGATGGTTTATTCAATATTAAATAATATTTTATAAAAAATGAAAGTTTAAAATTATTAACAGTACAGTTGTGTCTTAGAATTATTAAGTTTACTAAATATTTAAAAGCAAAGTACAAATTTTATTAAGTTTACTAAATATTTAAAAAAAGTACAAAATTAAAATAAATGCAAAGTACAAATTTTTTAGTTTTAAAATTTAAAAGATTCTACAAATAAAACAAATGTTTATTAAATTCTAGATTCTTAAAAAAGAAAAATTTTTTTATTAACAATGCATTGTTAATCATAATTATTACTGTTCACTAAATATTAGTAAATATTTTACAAACAAAAAGAAAAAAATCACAGTCAAAAAAACAATACAGCAGTTGAAATGATTTCTGCAAATGGCGGCCATTTGACACTGACAGTTCAGACTAATGTCCAGTAATTACTTTGTCTGCCGTCTGCTACTTTCCTCATTTAGACTCATAAAACATTGACTGATCTCACTGACCTACAGATTTACACAGAATCAGAGTCTCTCTGTCAGTTCATTTACAAACCTTTTACCCCGAGATCAGCTCAAACTCACAAACACATTTCATATCCAGGTGACAAATAGCAAACCTTATCCCTTCTGAGAGGAAAATTATCCTCAGTATATCTGCTTTATTAAAGGATGTTGTATGAACTCTTATGTATATGGGAAGGCTGATATGAAAGATTTTGTGTTGCTAATCTAAAGAGAGTAGTATATAGTGGAGATTTCCTATCTCATTATTTCGATGATTTTTTACTTTAAGTATGATGAGCTGAAACTTTAAAGATGTTTTGAGTGTGTAACAAACATGAAAATAAAAATAAATTATATTTGCTTAGGATACAAAAAGGGAGAAAAAAATCTGCAATAATTCTACTTGTATGCAAAATAACAAAGAAAACCAATCCAATTCTATTTAACTTAGAATGACAAAAAGGAGAAAATCCAGTGCATTTTATTTGAATGTTGAGTTACAAAAGCAGAAAACTAAAATAAAAATTCTGTTTGTGATGTGTAACAAAGAAAGAAAATCCTAGGAAATTACTGGCATTTAGAATCAGAAAGGGAGGAACTGTCATAAATCCTTCTTCTGAATCAGAAACAGAAAATAAATATAAATGAACTAATTGACTCTACTTGTTCATACAATAACAGAAAAAGACACAGGATTTTTCTGTTGAATAACAATGGAGAAACCTATTACTCAGTTATAGTTATTATAATGACAACAGTACTGACAATGAAAACACACAGATGATTTTATTTCCATACAGAATCATAAAGATATAAAAAAAGCAGTAGATTTTGTTGGATATAGATTCATAGAGATAGTGTGTAGAATCAAAAGATGAAAACCCAACAGATTCTACTTGTGTTTAAAATGATAAATAAAAAACACTACAGCAAATTATAGTTCCAAATCACAGATGGAAACCCATAACTCAGTTCCAATGATTATTCATATTCAGAGAATGTGAATGGTTCTACTTGTACATCGAATGATAATTTTTTGAAAATAAAGATACTGTAAATGCTACTGGTGTTTAAAACCATTATAAAAGACATTGTTATAATTTAGCTACTGCAAATTTTACTTCTGAATCACAAAGACAAAACAGACAGTCATAGGTTCTGTTTCAATGTTGAATCATAAAGATATAAAAAAAAGCCAATAGATTCTACTTGTATGTAGAATCATAGATGAAGAAAAAACCCTGCAAAAAATTCTACTTGTGAATCACAGAGGGAGCCTAGTTACTCAATTCCCATAATTACATGACATTCAGACAATGGTGTTGAAGTGATTTACACAAAACTGTCCAAACTCAACAAACTTCATTTCACATTGGCTACACAAGCTGTCAGAGATGGGCAGAATGAGTACCATGATTAGACTGTGCAGAAACACACACAGGAGATGTCCACAAACTGTCTGCCGCCCTTTTCAAAGCAGAAACATCCTCACATGGTTTGAAGAATGCAGACAAATTCCAAAGTTGTGTGTGTGTGTGTTGTTTTTTTTCTTCTAACAAACGTGTTTGTTCAAAGTCATTAGCAGGGCCATATTGATCATGGGATTGCAAGAAGGGTGGGAAAATATCTCATTGTTGTCCATCTTGAGTGAGATTTTGTTGTCTTTTTTTTTTTTTTTTTTTTTCTATTTCTGAGAAATCGTGGCTTGATTTTTTTATGATTCTGACATGTGGATGTCTGTCTGCGAGGAGAGGATCTGCAGAGTCTGTAATCATATTTACTGAAAATATTTCACAAATGGGTGTTGAAACTAATATTGAGGCAGATTGTGTGAAGTGGTCTGAGAGAAAGATGATTAAATCTCAGTTTATTTCTCATTCTGTGATTCTATTCTTGTCTTCTTGTTAATACTCAGCTGCAGATCTACGAGATAATGAAGAGGGGTGCAACCCATAGTAACCTCAATATGGTTTCTACTGTTTTATTTATTTTTATTTCACTTGTTTTAAATAGTTTGTTCTTAAATGTAAAGAGAAACTTTTTCTTCATTATAATATATATATATATACACACACACACAAACACACTCAAATATACACATACTTACACATATACACTCAGAGAAAGAGATGCTACACAAGTCAACTTGAAATTTTATCATAAAGAAATTGGGTTATTACATACCACATATAACTGTTTTTCATTTCTGTTTTATTATATTTCTTACTTCAAACAGATACTTCCTATATATTTTAATTACACTAATTGTATTAACTGAGATTTATGTGAAGGATTTTCATATAGTAATTATTATGACAAACATTATCAGAGTTTTTACAAATGTACACATGCATAATAAATTTACTCAGAAATCTATTTTAACTGAACAGTTCATGATTACTCTGACTTTGAGATGCAAACTGATGACCACATGGCCAGTGGGAGAGCCACACATTTAAATACAAATGCATATCTGTGGATTAAGTTGCAATTAACGAAGTTAACCATGGTGCTGCTGCTAATGAAAGATGTGCATGTCAAGGTCTGTGTTGTGATTTGATTTTCTCTCATTGCTTTCTTCCCTCTGTTCATCTTCAGGAGAGGATTTCTGATTACTTAGTAATATATTCATAGAATGGTGTTTGTTCAGAAGAAAATGCAGAATAATATGCACACATGAAATCTGATTTTATTGGAAAAAGATTCCGATAGTCGTTGATTGAGTTTTGAATTAATTTTCTACACTTGTTTGCAGTTGGAAATGACTGAAATAGAAACTTGTAGCTATGTCAGACACATTAATAAATTAGAGAAAAAAACAAGAAAAAAAAAAAAGTAAAAACAAAAGAAATAATGATCATAGATATATATAGTTGTGTCGTGGTAAAAACATTAAAATGAAGATTTTAAGTTCTCACATTATATCCTACTATCTTCACATTATCAGAGATATTTTGGTTTTAAATTTATATATATATATATATATGAGAACAGTTTTGGTCAGATTTACTTCATACGTAGTAAAAAATGTCAAGACTTGAGTTCAGTATGGGACACATTCACTTTACATAAAGTACAAAACGTCAAGACACGAGTTCAGCATTGGACAAATTCACTTTACATAAAGTACTTAATTTAAGATGACAGCATGCAGGTCTCTGCTTGTGTCTTTTCTTTCTTCTCGCCTAATTGGCAAATGGCAGCTCTAACACACCTTGCAGGCTGAATGACAATCCATTCTGATGACGTTGCTCAGAGTTGGCCCGAAGCCTTCTCAGTCAGGTTCTTGTATAAGTACACTCATTATCCCCAACCCTCCCCCCCATGTCTCCTTCAATTTGTCTGTCCTTGGCCCAACACTTTCTCCTCCTAATTGCTTCTTTTGTAAAACTGATGTGAGAGTCTCAGTGCATTAGTTGTGAAAGCTGGTAAATTAACCCGTGTCATTTGTTTAAATTAACTCTTTACAAACACACGGTAATCGTTGATTTTGCAATTTCTTAAAGCACTTTTTGTTTTAATATGCTTCTTCTCAAAGAATAATCAACTCACTGTTTAATGTTCTAGGATTCCAGAAGAAAAATAAAATAAAGAAAACAAATTATGCACATAATAAAAAAAAAGATAATAAATTTTCATGTATTCAAATGGACATCTTTGGATTTTTTTTTAATATTTTCTGTCATAAAATTTCTAAGAGTTAATCATTTAGTTTTGTCTTCAAAATATTTATTTTTCTTTTTCTCTGAATATCTAGCTCTGCATTTGCTGGGGTTTTTTTTCTCTTTCTATGCCTCTCTCCATCTAACTAATCTAATCTTTTAGTAGATTCATCTAAATATCTAAACTGTATTTTATTTATTTATTTATTTATTTATTTATATACACTATTTTTTATCTCCAGAAATAAAAACCATAACCAATACATAGAAAAGAAAACTATCCAAACAGTATAAAAGATTGGCACAATCCAGTTTAATACATTTTTTTAATATAATTTTTCTAAGAAATTTCCAACATACTTTTAGACTTTATTGAAAAACAACAGTGTTATCATGTACACTAGGTGAGTCTTTCATAAAAATATCTCTTTCCGTCCACAAAAAGGAATTGATCCTATGACCTACCACACCTTACGCAGGGATGATCATCGAATGAATCATCGAAACTCTAAGTGAAACTTGGACACTTCACTGCTCACAGGTAATTATTCACATTTCAGCCTTCCTACAAATTATGGCTAATCAAGATTCATGTTTCCTCTATTGATACGACTCTGTGTAATTATTTCAGAGTCAAGAAGCTGATGAGTAAGTGTGGTGCCTGCTTCATTTTCCACATGATCTGATAGTGGTAATTATTTTGTCAGATGCTCACATTTCATATGAACATGCAGGAGAAAGCCTGGAGATGCTGCATATTAAAATGATTTTCTCTCCAGGGCTTGGAGAAAATATGCTTAAAAGTGCTCAAGTCAGTAAAACACAATTATCCTGTTATTGTTAGCAGTCTTTTGTCTTTATCGTGTGTTTTTATTATTGATGATTTTATTGTCTCAGACATCTTTAAAAATTTAAATATAGCAGATAAATATTAATTAAGTATATGGATTTGTTAATTTAATGATGTTGATTTATTGATAATCAGCAGGATTTAAGGTTACTTGTAAACGGTATTATTATAATTTAAAATAAATAATTGTCATTAGTAAGATAAAATATTATCATGAATAGTTTGTATATAGTAAATTTTTTTTAATTGTAATTCAAAACATTTATGATTGTTATTATCAATCTGTTTTCCTGTTGTTTACCTATACATCAAAATTTTCTATATCACATTTCTTATTATTGCATTAAAAGTTGTTCAGATAAATATTAATACTTGCAACTGGTAAAATATTATCACTGATAGCTTGTATATGTAAACATTATTTCTGAAGCTCTAAATATTTACAATCATCAATTATTATCAGAGTATATGGCTCTCTTTTACCCATACGTCAAAATTATCTACATTACATCTTTCATAACAGATGAAATAGTTGGTGTGAGATACAAACGATATTACCTACTTATTTACAGATAATATAAAATGATTATGCCAGCTTCTGTTGTTTCTAACAAAATAGTTTGATCTTGTTTAATACAGATGTGTTTATTTTGTTTGGTATTAAAATAATGTGTAATATACAATTTTTTTCATTGATATGAAATTCTTTTTTTTTTTAATCAGAATATTATCTTTAATATAAACATTTACAGAGAGAATGCAAGAAACAGAATGTGTTCTTTATGTGAAAATTAAAATTCATATTAAATTTTACTGACTAACTGGATGTGTTGATTGTTTGTGTTTCTTATGTTTCTTTTAATTTTTTGATATTTTTATTTTTTTTTTTTTTAATTATTATTATTATTATTATTTTTTTTTTTTTTAAGGGAATCTTTTTGATACTAGTTTTTACATTTTTTGTCATTATTTTTGTTATTATATTATTATTATTATTACAATTATTATTGTTGATGTTTTTGTTATTCTTGTTATTATTATTTTTAATTGCTTTTTATTTTTTTTTTTTTTTTTATTATTATTATTGTTATTACTCAACTGTTAATATCATGATGATCATCAACATCATCGAAATCCTCCTCATCATCATCATCATCATCAACATTATTTCTTAAAAC
>CM022669.1:11284948-11299948 GCA_012295275.1 Chrysomallon squamiferum
AAACAGTTAAAAATTAGTGAATATAACTGAAAGAAAGAAAAGAATGTTTTCAAATTAGTGAATATAACTGAAAGAAAGAAAAGAATGTTTTCAAATTAGTGAATATAACTGAAAGAAAGAAAAGAATGTTTTCAAATTAGTGAATATAACTGAAAGAAAGAAAAGAATGTTTTCAAATTAAGACTCTCTTCCCTCTATCTGGGAGACTTCATGTCTTTTCTTACTTAGGCAGCTGTATATTTGTAGATATATTTAGTATTCAGATAGTATATTTTAAAACTCCAAAAACTAGCAAATATTTTCTATATAATAATTAATAACAATGTTTATTTTTTTATTTTTTTGAAAAAATTACGAAAATTTCAAAATCTTTACAAGACTTCATTGAAGGATTTTCATTTTACAAAAAAAAAAAAAAAAAAAAAAAAAATTAAAACCTGATAGAATTGAATTTTTACTTTGCACAGTCAGTCAGCTCAGAAAGAGTTTAATTTTCCCTTTCTTGAGCTGGTCTTTAAGTCAAATCTCTTGTATACATCGGCACACATTTACTTGAACACCGGACATCAATACACGGATCTCGCACAACACACATCCTTTGATTGCCCTCCGTTACTTTATCTCATTCCAATTTCACCGTCCCGTCAATAACCATTTGCAATTTGTCTCTTTTTCACACACAGACAATGTCCACCGTCTTTAACGAAGGGAAAATGCGAATCTGTTCCTTAATTGTTATGGACAAGCAGTTTAGAATTTATAAATGGCCAAGTCTGGACAATGATGAGGCTTCCCTGTGTTCTTTTTAATGACTTTTGTTTTGTTTAACTGTCTAATGGGTCGTGGGATCAGTTCTCTTGGGCATGCACACAGAGTTATTTTTCCATTCCAGACAGTCTTCCATGAATCATTCATCAAATGCTATAGTATATGTGTGTGTGTGTGTGTGTGTTTCTGTTTATGAGAAGGTACTCATAAAATATTCCTTTCTGCTAACTTGAAAAAGAATTAGCTCTTACAACATTTTCAAAGTATTACTGTTGTCATTGTCTGGTATGAACCTTAACTATAAAATCTTGTATGAAACATATAATTATGTTTGATTTAAAATAAATAAATAAATAAATAAATAAATAAATAAGCAAGTAAGTAAGTAAGTAAGTAAATAAATAAGTATGTGTATATACACATGCACACATATAGGCTTATATGTATACATATATACATAAATATATATATATATATATATATATATATATATATATATATATATATATATTTGCAATTACATACATACATATATAGATAGATAGATAGATAGACAGGTAGGTATATAGAAAGATAGATAGACAAATAGATAAACAGACACACACACACACATATATATAGTGCTTTGTTCAATAAAATGTTTCTTCCTTTCAACTGAGTTAAATTCCTAAAAACATTTTTTTAACATATAATTGTCACTTATAGTTGGACACTATTTAAATAGCATTTACTTTCTATCAATATTTAATTTGTGAAAAAAAGAGAAAAAAAAAGGTTTAACCAGTAATGATTTATACAATACTTAATCTTCTGTTCACTGACATTTGTTTTAGCCATTTAATTCTTACAAGTCAAATTTATATATGTGTCTTATAGATGGAAATTGTCTTTGAAATAACGAATTCCTGAAAAGAGTTAGCGTTTCTAGAAGTAACAGACTTAAAAGAATCAGTCATGTTTACACTGACATTTAATTCTTCCAGAAAAGTGGTTAGCTCCTCAAACAGTGTAAAATAGTTAACTATCTGTGACATTTTGTTTTGTGAGGTTTATATAAATTAGCTAGATGACCTTTAGACTAAAGACATTTTGATATTTTTAAGTTTTTGAAATTTGTGAACTCTTTGGCTCCTCCCACTTAAACAATATGTAACCAATTTGAGTATCACAGATACCTTTGTTTGAAGTATTATATAGGTAAATCAAAAATGATTAATTGATTAAGTTACTAGTCATAACTGTTTCGTGTAAGTGAATTAATTTTTTTTTTTTATCAAATTGATAACATTACTGATCACAATCTTTGCAAATAACTAAAGTGATTTACAAAATAATTAAATTCATAACATAATTCATCATAATATATTGATATGTAATCATTTTCTGATAAAAGATTTTTTTTTTTAAAGTGGTCGCTGGCATAATTAAACTGTCTGACCTGTGTCTATAAATAGATATTTAAATCAGTATTTGAAGTCTGTCTACCTCTGAGAAATAATAATGCAGCCTGTTTTGTCCATCAACATTATAAGAACAGAGTGATTGTATTATTATTGATGGTTATTGAATTTACATGGGTTTTTTAAATAATAACCTTCCAAGAAAAAGTACCTAGATTTTTTTTTTCCATTATGTAAAATGGATTTTAATCATAAACCATCCCACAGACAGGATGAGCAAATTACAGAACACTGGCTGGAACAGGAAATTACCTTCTGTCAAGTTCTAAAATGTGTCACAGTTTTCTGCTTTTTAAACTCGAAATATAACAACAGCTTCATACAGACAGATATGTTGTTATGTCAACAGATGTATAGTGTGTTTATTTGTTTGGGTGTTTAATGTATGTTTAGTGTACATTAGTTCTAAGATAATTTCCAAAAATTTTGATTAAAGTGTAGAAATCCTAAAATAATATTTGCTTATTAAAACAAGTGTTTTCAAAAAGTGCAAAAATCATAGAATAAAGAACAAAAAATCTGAGAATAACGTGCAGAATCTTGAAATAACATGGAGAAACTCTGAAAATAACAGTCAAAATCTTACAGCAAGGTTACAGCAAATTACAAAAATGATTGTAATAACTAACAGCTTTGGCCTGAGTGCTCCAGGTTAACGACTCTTTAAACTTCTCACTCCATTCCGTGCAGTTGAAAAGCAAATTTGAGAAATCAGAAAGGATTTGTTTGAAACATCGCTGCTGCATCTGCTGGGACTGGGCAACAGAGGACATGTGTCTGGGATTTTATCAATAAACCTCTTTCCTCAAATTGGCCTTTTCTCCATCAGCCCCTCGTGGATGTGTTTGCATGAAGAGCTCAGCCAGACAGTGGTTCAATGGCAGTAACTCAATTATGACAAGACTGACAGCGGAATCCACCTGGGCCTTCTTCCACCTTGTTTAAACAAAACAGACTGGACTGGTGGTAATCACCAGGAAACACACACAAACACACACACACACACATGCGTCCACGATGAATTCTCCGGCAGAGAGGCAGATTGGAAATATTGTCTTCCCAAAAACCAGTGAATCTTAATCCATCATTTAAACTTAGTGGTTTAATCACTTAATGCTGGATAAGTAGATTGTTTTGTGTGTGTGCTTCTTTGCTTTATCCATCAGACGTCGAATGTGATCATATTTTTTTCATGGTGGTTGGAGATTGTACTGAAAATTGATATTAATGTGCTTTTTAAAAAAAAAAATTTTTACATCAGTGCTCAAGTATGCTTGTTATGGGCACAGTGTTGTTGTTGTATTTTTTATATATATAAGACAAAACTATGATTGTTTTTGGGGTTTGTTTTTGAATGAGCTGGAAATAGTTATTAAGGGAGTATTATCTATTGTAGTTCACCAAACGTTTTATTCGTTATTATTATTTTATTTTATTTTGTTTTGAATTTGGTAGGATTGTTGTCGAGGTTGGCTGATTGAATTATAAACTGTTTTTAATATATTTTGTTTATCTATGTTAGAATGCCTGATATATATAAAAATAGATTTAAAACGTGCATACATATGTGTGTTTTGTGTGTGTTTTTGTGTGTGTGTGTGTGTGTGTGTGTGTGTGAGAGCATATGTACATATTTGCATGTGTGTGTGTGTGAATGTGTATATGTGTGTGCATATGCCTGCATATTGTGTTTATGTGGTATGCATATGTGTTTTAAACTTTTGTTACAGGTCTGTCATATGAAGGAAAACTAACCACATAGAATAAAAAAAAATAAAAAAATAGAATAATGAAACAAGAACATCTTATCTCACATCACAAAGCAAACAAATGAAAGTTTAATTGGCACCTCCCCCCAAAAAAAAATACTTAATTGAATAGAAACAAAAAAAGAAATAAAAAAAAACAAGAAATAATTAACGACAGTTTAATGACACTGTGAAAGAAGAAGTTTATACATCATTAAATAATTCATCATACTCATCATTAATTTGTTCCTTGGCTGCTGATCAAACATTCACTCTTCCTTTGATAATATTATTTTTATAAACACCATTAGCACGTTTTACAAATACGTCTATTAAAAAAAAAAAAAAAAAATAGTAGACATGTTCTTACAAATGAAAACAAAGGCTGTGGCAGTTTTGAAATAAAGATGACAGACCTGTTATTAATTTAACATTGTTTGTGAAGGTTAATTGTCCCTGTGTAATTGCTTTTGACAGATTTGATTTAATTATGTTTATCTTGTTACTCCATTTAACTTTCAGGTTGTTGGCTGACATGGGCAAGTAACTCTGTTGTAATGTGTGTTATTTTAGATTGCATGTTTATTGGTTGGGTTTTTTGTGTAGTTTTTTTAACTGTCTTTGAATCTTTAATGAAAGAAAGAATCTTTAATGAAAGAAAGAGTTTTAGATGGAGCTGGTAAAAAAAGTTAATAAAGTTATGCAAGATAATTTTTTTTTTTTAATTTTCTTTACTTTTTTTTATATATTACTATTATGATAATTTGATTATTGTTGTTGTTGTTATTATATATATGACTCTGAACTAGATAACAAAGAAAATACGCTGATCAGAAATGATAAAACCATCATCTTCATTCCCTCTCAGCTCATCTGAATAGTCAAGGAATGATAAAAATGAACATTTCTAATACGACAGTCAAAGAGCACCACTTAGAACTGGAAAATGAAACATAACTTATTATTTAAGATTAATTTAACAATAAAGAGACATAGGTTAGAAATAGTAAATTTAACATGGAAAACAAAGTCCACTGAATAGAAAATTCAGTATAATTATCAAAAGTGAGGTGAATAATCAAGGAGCATAGGTTAGAACTGACAAAACAAAGTATAATTTATTATCTAAACTCAGTTTAACAATAATGAAACGTAGATGAGAAAACCATGTAAAACAATGTCCAATGAAAAGAAAATTTAACAAAATTATCAAAAGTTGGGTGAATAGTCAAGGAGCGTAAGTTGGAATTGGTAAAACTTTCCAAGGTCAGACTAACATTAATCAGTCAAACACTGGAAACTTGCTCTGTGCTGTTTGTAGCAAATCTAACAGTGCTGTGATTAGAAAAGCTGTATTGTAAACACAGCGCAATGGAGAAGGTGACAGCAGAAATCACTGGAGATCCATGAATAGCTGATTAGTTGGTTTGATAGAGTACAACAGTACAGATTTAAAAATAATAGTAATAAGTATTTTCTGTAATCAGGAAAGAAATGATAAATTATTTTAAAATAAAAATAATTTACAAATAGAAAAGAGAGAGTTTATAATCAAAAATAATAAATAAATTAATAAAAATAATTTTTGAAAATTTAATAATAGTAGATATTAAATAATAATAATATAATAATAATAAGTATTATAATAATAATATAATAATAATAATAATAATAAATATTAATAACTAGTTTGTTACATTTATTTTTTTACCAACTATAATTCATATTTTTTAATATAAGAAATTTATTAAAAGGTAAGAAAACTACCAAAACCTTATTTTTATAATTAATTTTTTAAATTATTAAAATTGTACAAAAATAATTTTGAAATATAATAAAAATATTAATATTTAAAAGGTAATCGCTTATACAGTTTTAAAAAAAAATGGAATTTTAAATACAACAAAGAAAAAAATATAATAAAGTTTAAATAAAAAACCATCTTTTTAAAATAAAATCAGTCATCTTAATTTCGGAAAATGGTTATTGCTTTAGGGAAATATTTTAAGGTGATGAAATTTTAAACAAATTTATTTACTGATTAATTCTTTTTTCTCTTATGTTAGAAAACATTTCTAAACTAATGCATCATTAATGCTTTATAATAATTACGTGTGTTTTTTTTTATTTCATTTAGTTTTTTTAAACTTTATTTTCTTCTTCTCCTTCTTCTTCTTGTTGTTGTTGTATTTATTTTCTATTATTAATATTAATATTATCCATCTTATTATTATTATTTATTATTATTATTATTATTATTATCATTATTATCACTCTTATTATTATTATCATTGTTATTTTATTATGATTATTATTATTATTGTTATTATTATTATTATTATTATTGTTATTATTGTTATTATTATTATTATTATTGTTATTGTTATTATTATTATTATTATTATTATTATTATTATTATTATTATTATTATTATTATTATGATTATTATTATTGTTATTGTTATTATTGTTATTATTATTATCCAGTTTTGTTTCTTTTCACTGATATGACACCAGAGGCAGAAAAGAGAGATTAATTACAAATTTTTTCTCTGCCATGTATTGAATTTCTAAAATAATCTTATGAGTAGAATTATTTTAGTTTATTATCTTCTTAAAGCAGCTCTAAATTAAATGTCTCCAGGAAACACATGCATTTTTCACAGATTAAATTTCCTGAAGTTTTTAGTATTTGAGAAATAAAAACAGTAATACTGAGGATTATGTTTTTCAATAAATAAAGAAAAATGAAATAATTTTAATACTGTATTAAATAAAGGCCAATTTTCTTTGATCTTGCAAAACGGGATAGAAAAAACCTCTATTCAGGATGAGCCAAACATATCACACTAATAAAAATTATTAATAGATTTCAATGCTGGAAAATATTCATAAAAAAAACCATATATTTTATTACTGCATATATATATTTTCGTAAAAATAGAGGAGATGAAAACTTTGAATAAGAAAAATGTGCAAGCAGTATAATATACTATTATGTACAGTTTTTGCAATAATAATTAAAACTCTAAAATCTGTTTATTGTTTGTTTGCAATGTTTTATCTTCCCACAGTCACAAAATCTTAACATTTCAGATTATTTACAAAGGCAACTTTTTGGTAAAGATGTCAATTATATTGATTTCTTATGTTATTTGCCACCATATTTCTGTGAGCTGGACATTAAATTAGAAAATAAGACAGACTCCCATGAATATTTCTCAGTTATAAAAATAACTAATCTTTGTTATAGTATTAAGATGTTTGGTATCTGGTTACTCAGTCTTATGTGAATATTTGACTTTCCTAGTCAAAAATATTTGTAACTAGTTATTATTTTTTTTATTATCATTATGATGATTATTATTATTATTGTTGTTCTTTTGTTGTTGTTGTTATTATTAATATTATGTTATTATTTTGTTGTTGTTGTTGTTATTACAATATTATTTGTTGTTTGGTAATTATCAGGAATACTCAGTCTTACGTAACTTTTTCCAATTTTAAAATATTTCAAACTAGTTATTATATTTTTTATCATGATGATGATGATGCTTATTATTATTGTTGTTGTTGTTATCATTATTACAATATTATTATTATTACTATTATTATGTTCTTGTTATCATCGTCATATTGAAATCATTAACTATAACGTCTATAATTTTCATTCATTATTATTCACATTTACATAATAAAATAAAACATCAAAGTAAAAACAGACACAATATGAGTAAACATCACTTTAATATGTACAAGTTGAAACTGTTTACAATTGGATGATGCTAAAACAGCAGATTTGCTGCTTCATATTGTATTATATATATAAATAAATACCAGTTAAAAAATACAAAAATTATTTATACCTTAAATATTGGACATGAAAACAAGTAGGTCATTTTTTTTTTTTTTTTTTTTAAACTGTTAGTTTTGTAAAGTTTATAGTAAATCTTTGAATATATTTCAGGAATTGAATTTATTTTAAATGATTTTATCTTTCTGTTTTTCTCATTTTAAATTGTGATCTTTCAAGGGTTATAATAATGATAGGTATCATGAATAATTGTCAAACTTTTTTGTTAGCAAATATTGGTGTTAAAATGTTGTTTCTTTTTTTTTTTATAAATTCTCACTGAATTCATACTGTTGTCATACCATAACAAGTGGTTTTGATATATACAATAAAAGATTTACTCATCTGAATTTCAATTTAATACAGTTTAAATTGAGTTATAATGATAAAAAATTACACATAATAGCAATAACAACAATAATAGTGGTGATAATAATAATAATAATTATTATTATTATTACTGTATTATTATTATTATTATTATTATTATTATTATTATTATTATTATTATTATTATTATTATTGTTATTATTATTATTATTAAAATTCAATATTATTTTAAAATAAATTAGTATCATTTTGAAAATCTGTTACCAATAAAGAAACAACCACTTAGTGAAAAACTCTCTTCATATTCAAAGATTTACTAAAACATTAAAATCTAATGATGTAAGTTTAGATATTCTCTTTTAATAATTATGTGTAAATGATGAAAGTGTGCGTATCTATGATTTTATTAACAAAAATTTGATGTTCGCATAATTAATAACCAATATTATGTTTCATTATACACTGTTGGATAGGGGCAATATGAAGATATATATATATATATATATTTGAAATGCTAAAAAGATAAGAATAGTTATTTATAATAGACATATCTTTAATTTATTACAAATATTTCACTAGAACTCTTTTGCCAGTATTTTATATAAATTAAAATTTCAGCAATCAAACGATTTTTAGTATAGGCAAATATTCTGAAGAAATACTAATGCATAGGAATAAAACTGGTAGAGGGCTGTATTATTTTTGAAGGATATCTTACAGAAAGGATTTGCTTGATGATGTAAATGGACTATAAAGAACTAAACAAGAGATTTCATACAGAATGGACTTAAAGGGGGATAACTATTTTAAAGAAATATATAAAATATATCTTAGAGAATGAATTTGGGGTTCATAATAAAGGTCTTATATAGAACCTATTAAAAGATAAATATAACAGATTTTGGAGAGGGGTAAATGTATTATAAAGAACTTCAATTTTTTCTTAAAACTTAAAAGTTATTTTTTATAGTCTATAGTTATATTGGTATTAAAGCTTAATTATGTAAACATATTAATAATATACACAAGAAGGTACAAATAGTTACATACTCTTTCTAAAATTATGTATACAAAAAGCTTTATTTTATTTTTCAAATGAAGATGAAAATTATATATGAAGACAGCCATGAAAATTGTGTTCCCATGGTAACAGATATAAAAATAGACTTTCAAAAACATTAATTTTTAAAAAAATTTTATAAAGAATTAAATTTAAAATAGAAAAAAAATCATTTGAAGTAAATAAATGCATATTTCAGAAATTTTTATTAATTTTTCAAACTGTTGTAATTGTTCTTTAGAATAATTTGCAAAACAATAATATAAATAAATAAATCAACAAATATAATAATAATAATAATAATAATAATAATAAAAAATATTAAAAAATATCAAAAACCAGCAATAAAATACATTTCCACATAACATTTAATTCAGACAGGTTACCATTATTATACTAACTTTATTCTTTATATTGATACTTCTGAACTTTCATTTTAAACAAACAGAATATTTTCAAAAAATTATTTTAGTTTTGCTTTTATTGCTATGGGAACAATGACTGATGATGATGGATTCTGAAGAGAAACAACAAAAAACTGAAGTTAACCTATAAAACACTGTCTCCTGAGTTGTTAATCGTCATGACAACACATGTAGTATATATATATATTCATATATAAATATTGCACATATAAAATTGCAAATTAAATAACACACATATTTACCATATATAATAGTAAGTACAATGAAAGGCAGTACATCCCACCTCAATTTTTTTTTTTTTTTTTTTTTTTTTTTACAGTTGTCACGGTAACCAACTCTGCCCACACCCTAAGGCATCATCAAACTGTACAGATATTGGCCAAGATTATATTTATCACCATTTGTTTTGTTATTTTGGTCATATCTACTACAACATTGTATGTCTGTGATTATGGCCAAAATTATGTTGTAGTCATTGCCTCAGATTTTGTGATTATAAGGCTATAAATATATCAGTTTGCCTATATTCAACAGTCATAGCCTTTTAATTTTGTGATTTGGGTCATCAATAAAATATCGATCTTTCCTTTATCCTATAATATTGTGATTTTGGCCACAAATATAATATCATTCTTGCCTGTTTTCAACAGCTTTTGCCTATTTTATTTGTGATTTTGGTATTTTCTTTGTATAGAAAGAATTTTCTCAGAGGAAAAGCAAACTGAAGATTTCTCAAAACAAAATAACTTTACTGGGAAAGTTTTCGAAAAAAATTCCAAACCACAAGTAATTTATAAATAGATATATATTATTAAAAATCCAGAAAATGTGAAATTCAGTAGAATCCAAAGAAACTTTAAAAAAAAAATTTAATCATTAAATAATAATATAGTTATATTTCCCTTTTATCAAATGAAGAAATTCTCAGTTTCAAAAATTTGAAAATTAATATTTAAATATTTAATACAAATCCACAATCCATTATTTTTAATTTTAATTTTTTAAATATTTATTTATTATTTATAGATTTAATTATTTTATTTTATTTTATTTATTTTATTTATTTTATTTTTCTTATAAAACTTCACTAATGTAATTATGTGAAGAGATATTCCATCAGATTAATCTGTATATGTTATAATATATAATCTGTATAAGTTACAACTATAATTAATGCTTTTATTAGAAACAAAATAATGTATTTTTTTTTTAATAACATTGTCTTGCTTAAGTTTTAGAAATGAAATGTTATAAAAATATTTTTTTTTATTGTGCAGACCATTACTGTTTGAAGGAATCTGCTCCAGGCTGAATATTTATTATTAAAAATTTCCAAGAGAATCTTGTAGAACTAATGTTGAATCCCAAAATCTCAATTTCAGATGGTTAAATCTCTACAGTTCATTTTCTGAATGGTGAATCACAATATCTCACTTTCAAAGGCTTCCTTTTGCCATGACAGTTTCTGTAATAAAACATTCACACCATGGTTTATCATGGTAGAAGTGTTCAGAACATTTTGTGCATTTTTGTAACATTGTTTCTGAATTGCTTCTGATCCACAGAGCTTAGTTCACACATTTTAAAATGTCTTAGTTCACACATTTTAAAATTTTTTTTAAAATTATTCTTCTTTTATTTTTGTAGCTTGCACAGTCTCTTGTAAAGTTTAGAAAACAAGACTATGATGTTTTTTTTTTTTTTACATAACAATAATAACAATGACTAATGAATGATAATTCAGATTCTAAATATGGTTGTTTTGTTGTTGTTTTTTTTTTTTTTTTTTTTGTTGTTTTTTCTAAGTGGAATTTGTTATGGTAGAGATGAAAAATGAATATCATTCATATCATTTTCATGTTTCTAAAATAGATTTCAGATCTATGCAGGTTTGTAACCAGGGATGTATGGACAAAGATGAGATTTTCTGGAAAAACAAATCTACAAAAGGTTATCCTAATCTATGAATTTGTAGAAAATATACATTTTCTATTAACAGTTTTACAAATGTATATTACCTCACAACCCTCACAGACCCTCACAACCTCACAGTAGATTTATCTAAATCATGTGTCCATCTGTCAATCTGTCTTTCCAGAAATGTGAATAGTTTTAAAAACATGAAGTCCCAGTTCCTTATCTTTCCTGAGTTATTTGAATCTTTGCTTTACTTTCCTCATATAGCCATTGTTTTGTTGTGTGAAGATGCATTTTTTCTTCTGATTTGAAGAAATTCTCTTCTGATTTAGACAAAATTCTCTTCTGATTTAAAGAATTCCTATTCTGATTTCAAGATTTTTCTCTTCTGATTAAAAGAATTTCTTTTCTACATAAAAGAATTTCTCTTCTTATTTGAATTATTTCTTTTCACATTTGAAGATTTTTTTTTTCTCCTCAGTCAAAGAAGTTCTCTCTCATTACAAGAATGTCTCTCTTATGGCACTCATTTCTGACTGTGCCAAATGATATACAAAAATGTTCTATTTGTACAAAACGAAAAAAACAAAAAAAACACTTTATTTACAGAATTTTAAAAATATGTACCCATTAGTGGCGCAACTCTCTTTCTCTGGCAAACAGCCTGCAAAGAACAATAACTCCGATTGCTTTGGCTTCTCTGACAAGAGTTTGCTCCCTTGAATGCACTTTCTGGCTTACTTCAAATGTCTTGATTCCATTTGGCTACGTGATCTGGTATGATGACACCAACATCATACAAACAACTACAACAGCACTAGTCAATAATAGATGAAGCACCACATTGCTGTGAAATGTCTGTGAACACGACACCCCAGACCCAAATGGATGTTTATTTGATGCATCTTCATCTTTGCCATTGGGAAATGTCCCTGTAATGAGAAAGAAAAGCAGTATGTATTATAATGTTAATTCTAAATTTTGCTAGAACACATGCACAAATACACATGCAGGATCATCCAGATAGCACATGTATATATACATGCACAGACACACACACACACAAACACACACACACACAAACACACACACACACACACACACACACACACAAACACACATATATAATCATATACAATAACACACACATACATATACAGGCACACAAACATACACATTTTTGACACACACACCATTCTTACAAAAACACACACACATACTTTCATCTACCTTAAAACAGCATTTCCATTCAGTTACACAAACACACCTATATACACAGATACACATGCAGACAAACACAGAAACACACACACACACACACAAACAACATACAGACAAAACTATCATTTAGACAAATTACAGATTATTCATAAACACATAATTTTAAATGAATTTTTCACTGTCTATCACACAAGTTGAGTGACAGTATTAACAACATAAACTATAATTTACAAGAGGCAAAGCAGTAGTAAATGAATAAACTTTATTAATAGTTTTGTCTTTTAATCCAGCCATTTTTATATTACTTAATTTTTCTGTTAGCACTGAATAGACTGAAGAACATCAGAGCTGGAGGAAACTACCACAGAATAACATAATAATATATTTTTTTAAATTTTAAATTATTTTTTTGAAGGATGATATAAACCATTCTATGATTGCATATCATAACAAATCTCTCTTTTTTCTTTAATTTTCTTTCCATAAAATGTTTATAGTAGCATTTCCAAGTTATGATATATTTGAAAATAATGATTATAATGATTCAAAATTGTTTAAAAATTCCAAAGAGTAACTACAGTCTATTGCCTTGTTAATGCTGTTTTAATGCTGTTATTAGGGATTAATATTCTAACTATATTCTAAACATCAAAGGCGAAATAATAATAAAAAAACAATTTGAAATAAGCTTGAAATAAACAACAGTAGAACATACAGAAAACAAATAAACAATCTAGATTTTCATATTTTCAAATTTTCTATTCATGATAAAGATTTTTAAAACCCACATTGTGATTTAGTCAGTAAAGATTGTTTGTTTTCACTGTTTGTGAATTTTTCATGCCAGAAAATATTTGAATTTAGTGTCAGTTCATTTTGTTTTTAATGAATTCAAATATTCTTCTAAATATTTAATACAGTGAAGTTCTTTTTTTTTTCTTTTTTTTCAGGTATTTACATGTGAATTCAGTTTGTAATTGCTGAACTAGCAAATAACTAATCAAAATTGAGATTTTTAAAATGTAAAAGGAAGAAATATTTTTTAACTTTAAAATGTCAAATTTTTTAAAGTCTTAAATACGCTTTTAAAGGCAGTAATGGCTATGATTTATTTTCTGTAGAGATTAAAAAAAAAAAAAATTCAACTTCAGAATGTCATCAATAAATAAATAAATTAATTAATTAATTAATTTATTATTCTCATATTCTTATAATTTATTGACATAGATAAAATATTTTATTATGGTTAATTTTGTTAGAAGGAAAAATACCAGAAAATAATGTTTTTATTTTTACAAAAACAAAAATAACAAATACAGTTTATTTTACAGCTGGAATTTTTATATATGTACTGGTAGAATTTGTTTTTCTTTTATTTTATTTAATTAATTATTTAATTATTTATTAATTTATTATAAAAAATAATAATTACCTATCATTGTATTTAATCATTTGTTTTATGTTTTATTTATTATTATTATTATTAGTTTATTTATTTATTTTGTTTGTTTGTTTGCTTCATTCATTTTTATTTTATTTTTTATTTTAGGAGATGGTTTATTTTAGTCTTTTTTTTATTGTTTATTAACTTTTTAATTAATTTGTCAATAAATGTGTAACAGATTTTCTTCTTTAATTATTTTTAAAATATATTTCTATATAATTATTAGGAATCTATTAATACAGAAAAATGTTAAGTAAATAATGGCCCCTATATATTTTAACAATTATTATTATTATTATTATTATTATTTATTTATTTATTTATTTTTTATTATTGTTATTGTTATTATTATTATTAATTTTGTATTATTATTTATTACTATTATTATTATTATTATTACTATTATTGTTATTATTATTTATTAATTAATTATAAAAATATATATTACAAAATAAACCAAAAAGATTTCACTTGTTTACAGACAACAATTCTAAGAACATGCATAGTTAGTATATATATATTTTATTTATCTACATAACACAATAACATACCCTTCCCATACAGACGAATATATCCTGCAAGCATGAAATATAAAAAATATTTATCAGTTACAAAACTACATACATACACAGACATATCAACAAGTTATTATTATTATTATTATCTTTCTTCATTTTGTAGGGAAAACAGGACGAAAATATGCAACATTTTTGTAAACATGATTATTTGTTTTCTAAACTGGATTTTTGTAATACCTTTGTCAAATTCAGTTTC
>CM022669.1:11302448-11464948 GCA_012295275.1 Chrysomallon squamiferum
AACATGTTCATCATTATGTTTACATTATATTTTAATATGTTTAAGTCAGTGTCTTTTTGTATTTTAGTTTATTAGTTTGCACTGTAAATCAGCCTTGAACTTACTTAGTATCAAAAATATATAAATATAAATATGGTATAATATACATATATATATATCATGAACCTTTAGTTCTCAAACCCTTCCTACATGCTAGAATAATAATATTCTACAGGGATCAATATATTACATTAAACTAATAGTACTGGTTGTTCATACTTGACTCCAGGGTAATCTATACAACTAATATTTGTGTTTGCCAGATTAATACATTTGATAATACACACTGCCAAGAGCTTGCAAGTCCCAGGTTAAAAGAATAGGAATGAGAATGGGGCATAGCTATATTGTATGGGTCAAGTATTTGCAAGTAATAATAATAATAATAATAATAATAATAATAATAATAGAATTAATAGAAAAAAAAAAAATATATATATATAATAACAATAACAATAACAACAACCACAACACCAATAATAGTAATAATAAAGAGTAATATTAATAATTATAATAATAAGAATTATAATAATAATAATAGCAACGACAACAACAACAACAACAACAATAATAAATAAATAAGTAATAATAATAATGACAATAATAACAACAGTAAAAATGATGATGAGAATGATGTTGAGAACTCAAGCTGATAAATTATAAGGTCAGTCTAATCATATTTTATAATATATGAATTCCTTTATTATATTGCATGTTATTTAATTTACTTTTTAAGAATTTTTGAAAAAATTATTTATTTATCTGCTTTTTTCTTTCAGTTATTATTATTGTGATAGTTTTTATTATTATTATTATTACTATTATTATATATATTTTTTTAATTTCTATTTTTTTATTATTATTATTATTATTATTTTTAATATAATTATTATCATTATTTTATTCTGTCTTCATATTTTTCTTCTATATTTGATAATGTATGTGTGGTTTTTCCAAATAATACATTTTCTTTCATCAATGAACAATTAAAGATTGAAAACGTTTTCATATAAAATATCTACTGTTATTTATTATTATTATTATTATTATTATTATTATTATTATTATTATTATTATTATTATTATTATACAAAAATACAGTTTTACAATAAAAAAAAAAAAAAAACTTGGTGCAGTAAATCTTTAATATATTTCCAACAGACTTATTAAAAATCCTAAGACAACTGAGAACAGATATAAAATTAGTATTATAGTTTTTGCTGTTTAATAATAAAAAAAATAAAAAAACACAGAAAGAAAAACTTTGAGATATAAAAAAAAAAATGAGTAAGAAGAATTATTTTACATTTAATTAGTGCTGTAAAAGATTTTAGTTAAATGTCAGAGAGAGAGAGAGAGAAAGAAACAGAAATAACAGAAGGGGAATGAATGTCTTTAAAAGAAGGTAGGAAAGAAAGAGAGAAAGAAGAAAGGAGGACAGAGAAATTGAAAGAAAACATAGTTATATGTATGTATGTATGTATGCACGTATGTATGTATGTATGTATGTATTTTTCTATGTATGTATCTATGTATCTATGTATGTATGTATACATGTATGTGTATTTTTCTATCTATGTATGTATATATGTATGTATGTATTTTTCTACATATGTATGTATTTTTCTATGTATGTATGTATGTATGTATGTATATATGTATATATGTATGTATGTATGTATGTATGTATGTATGCATGTATGTATGTTTAATTAAGATTGTAAAAAAGACAAATTTGACTGATGGAAAGTAGAAAACAAGAGACAGAAAACGAAAATAAAAAATACAGTCTGTCCATAAAAACATATAAAATTTAAATCATTTTACAATTACTGTATATACCTTATTGTCCCAAAATATTTTTCACTACTTTAAATTACGTATTTTTCTATAACATTACTACTAACAATATCTTACATGATGAACATTTTAACACATGGATTAAAAGTGCTGCTTTGCGCAGCTAGGTGATATAAATTGAGTTAATCCCCAGTGGATTAGTTGTCTAATCAGAACAACTGACTTAATAATGCCAGCGGGAAATTCATCCTTGAGTATCATGTTAAACCTTTTATTTACAATGAATTGGGGCATATTAGATTTAATCTCCCGGTATTGCATCTTGTTTTCAAATGTGTAATAAATTAGTTTTATTTCGGTCTGTGACATTTAAAAGCACTTTCTTGTTTGTAATGGAATTGTACAAGTAGTTAGATTTTGTTGATTTGGTTTTTAGATGTTTATTTATTTCGTGTTAAACTTCTTTTATTTAATGTTGTGAAGGAAATTTGTTTTTATTGTTTGTCTTCTTGTAAAGAGTTTTTTTTTTTTTTTTTTTTAATTTTTATATATTTTATTTTATGGTTATTTTATTTTATTTATTTTGATTAATTCATTTTATTTCATTATTATTTTAGTGACTAAAAAAGTTTTTTTTTTTTTTTTTTTTTTATATATATATATATATATATATATATATATATATATATATATATATATATATATATTTTATTTATTTTTTGATATTTTTTTTGTTATTTATTTGATTATTTATTACTTTTTATTTACTAATTTTTTTAAATGATTTTCCCTCTCATGTTTTATGCATGTATCTGTTACTTAAGTGTATCTGTGTTTTTGTGTTCATGTATGTTTTTCTGTGCCTGCTTCCTTTAAGAGTCTATATATTACTGAATACATTTACATGATAATGTATTTTGAATATAAACTGCATCTATAATTACACTGCCTAACATTTAATATGATTGTCAGTTCATTTGTTTTAAATACTATCTATTCTGAAACTTACAACATAATAAATCTATATCTTTAAAATGGATAATTATTAACAACAAATTATATAATATAATATATTGTATAAAATTAACCTTGTTACTTTCATACTTATATTTTCAAACTTATCCAACATACGTGATTTTAATTTTTTATTTTTATTTTCAAAACACTGAACATTTTGCAATAGCAACTTTTATAACAAAATTCGGGTCTACCAGTCCTTCCATCCTCCTCTATGTTAAAACAAAACATTCCTAAGTTTAAAAGCTTTATAATAATTATAAAATTTATAGTCCATGGCACAGCACACTATTATTGTTCTAGACATCTGATGTCATTAAGACTTTATGCTGAACAAAAATGCAAGCAACTAGCAAAAAGCAAGAAAAAGCACTCTCTATGTGTTATTGTACCCCTTTCATAGGATATAAAAATAATATGTTAGTTCATTTTATTTTATTTATTTTCTTAATTAATATTTTGCGTAATATTCATAGCATCTGAATTATTTCTATTAACAAAAGTGATTACTGATAATTTTTATTTTTTTCATTTTCAAAGTTTGACAATCAAATTCTTGTACATATCAGTTTGTTCATTTTCCAGATTTCATTTTTAAATTGATATTTCACATAATTTGAATGTTTTCTGTAAATTATATTGATATCTAATTTTATTTTATTTTCATTGATTTGTGGGGTTTGATATGTCAACTGAATGCCAACAAAAGAATATTTAATTTTGTTTCATTTTAAAAATAATAAATATAATATTTTAGTTAATACCAGTGATCAGTTTTTCATGAATTATGTCAACTTATCACATTAATAATAAAATATATTTACTTTTGTCTTGGATTTTCAAAATTAACAATCCTTTCAGAATGTAAAGAATCACATTAATTGTTCAAGTTTTTTGTGTGTTATTTTTATTTTTTATTTTTTATTTTTAATGGCTGTAAGAACCTTGTTCAATGATTGCAAAGTCTTTTTCATTTTAATTTTCATATCTGAAAATTCATTGACACATAAAATGCAAAATAAATCAGTGTTTCTTTGATAATAAATTGAAGCCAAAATCTTGGTTTGTGTCTAAAAAACAGCCATGTTTCAAAAGAATTCACTTAGTCATGCAAATCAATGCTTGCCTAAGAAAATATATGTATATAATGCATGAGAAAATTATCACAGAAAAATTGTGACGTGAGATATTGGTTTAGAATATAGGCATTTACAAAACTACTTTACAATTGTTAACTTTTAAAGAAAATAATATTTAACAGTTACAAAGATTTTCTTTTTATGCCTTGAAACAAAGCATAATAAAATTATTTAAAAAAAATTATTCTTTCATATTTATTTATTTTTAATTTAAAAAAAATATATATGTTTAATTTCTTTAATAAGCCTATGAATGGGGTATCACTGTTATGTGCATTAATATAATAATTTAAATACAAACCATTCAATCTTTTATTATTAAATTATTAAAACAGTTATTATTTCTCATGAATTTTAGGCTTGGGGGAACATAATCTATGCATTTTTAAAAAATTTATTAATATATTTATTATTTTAGCTTTTCAAAATTAAATTTTCACATTTTAATAATCAAATAACAATGAAAAGTAAAATTTAAGCAAAGATTCGTCCACATTATTTTGTTCAAGATTAAATGGTAAACACTTGAGTGGTATAGGGAATTTTTAATACATATAAAATACAACTATATAATACACACACAGGTATTACATATATATATTTAGGTTTCAGTACATTCATTTAGGTGCATTCTGCACTGTATAAATATTGCTTGAATTACATTTTCACAAATTAAAAGCAGTATTCTAGCAGTTTTGAAATATGTGAAAAATGCAAGATAAAATATATTTTTCATTGTATAGAGAAATATATTATTTTTGTTACATTGTGTATTATTATTATTATTTATTACTTTTATTATTATTATTATTTTCATTTTATCAGTATTATCATCAACATCATTATACAATGTACTATACTATTCTTCATGTGTGTATTATTTTTATTATACGGTGTAATATATGGTGTATTTAATGAAGATAAATGAATGTACTGACAAGAAGAAGATAAAACTATGCTTACCTCGCTTCACATTTGATGTCTCTGCTGCAAAATAAATAATAAATTATTTTACACTGATGTAAGTAAATATGTAACTTAGTAAAATGCATATAGTTAATTGCCATTTGATATATTAGATGAATGGTGTGCATTTTTATAATTAATTTTGACTCTAATGGAACAATTTAAAAACAAAAATTTACATTTTATAGTACAAATACAAATAAACTTTCAAAAACCTCAAAAACTGAAAAACAAACTGTGTACATAACACATGCAAATGAACTGTTCAGACTGAGCCATATTTAAGTTGCGTGTCGGAAAACTATGCAAGCGTTACATTAAACTCAGTCTCTGGCGATTATTTGTAGTGTTAAAACAAATGCATGAATTAAAAAACTCTAATCAAGACTGAGTTTTATTCTGCAATAATTTTAATAACAAAATAAAAATACTTAAAACATTTAAAAAATAATGACAGATTATATTAACTCTTGATAAGGTACATTAAATTAGTATACATTTAATATAAATTTATTTCTATGTTGTAATATTTGTATATTGTAGATGTGAAAATTATGAAAAGGCGAATAATGTTTTGAAAAATGTGTAGATTTGTGGATATTGTAATGTAGAAATGTGAAAGAAAAAAGTTTTATCATGCAAAAATAGTATTAAAAAAATAATAAAAACTGAAGAATGTAAATTAAAAATATTTAGACATTTTCTTTAAAAAAAAAAAAAAAAACATAATGAAATTTCAATGCTGAAATTAAAAAAAAGGTGAAAAAAGAAATAATATTTAAATTATTGGTTAAAAACCCCTAAGTTTTATAATTTGCTGTTTTTTAATACACATTCAATATCTCTTTATCCAAATTTCACTTAATGATTTCATTAAAAACTATTATAATGAGAAAAAGATTTAAAGAAAAAAAGAAAGAAATAGAGTATATTTTTCTATTAAATATTGTCTGAGTATTTTATTGGGCATTTTTTTCAAACTTAATAAATTATTAGTGTGTTTAATCCATTTTGGAAGAAAAAATAATTGACATGCAGTTATTTAAATAATCAAATTTCAAAAAAATACATATTGTGCATTTAAATGCTGATTAAGATAGTAATTGCCAATACAAATTAATTTATATAAATTTTTAAATATAAATATTCTTCTTATTATTTTTTTTATTATTATTAGGAAAGTTAAAGGATTTTTTTTCATAATAGTTAGTAATTTATTGATCTTGAACCAAATCAAAACTGAGTATTGAATGTTTTATACTTTATTTTTATCTCAAACTGAGAATTATTTTTAACACTAAATATTTTAAATAGTAGACATATGTATATGTCGAGGAATGAATATAGATTTCAGTGTATTTACATATCTAACCAACACATACAAATTATGTCAAATGTGTATATATCCTTATATCTAAAACATACAACTTATGTCATATATGTATGTCTGTACATGTGTGTGTAACTAACACATACTGTTTCAGTATTCTTCATTACATGTTAAAAATAACACCATATCTAATTTCAGGGCTATTAACTGTTATTTATTTATTTTTTATTTTTTTTTTTTCAACAAAGCAGCACCTACCGTTGAGTACAATCACTTTGAGGCTGGCTATGTGGACATTAGAACTTCGGCAGACATAGGTGCCTGCGTCACTCATGTTGCTTCTTCTAATCTCTAACACACTATGCAAAGTAAATGTCTTTCGATTGGGCAATTTTGAAATGGCTACCCTGCGATTACTTCGCAGTTTCAGGCCGTCTTTGAACCAGTCGACGTCTTCAGGGAGGTAATCTTTGGCTACAGCCGTACAGTTCAGTTTTATTGAGGTTCCCTTTTCCACATACCTCGTCCCAGACAAACTGATTCCTGGAAATTGTAACGAAAATATACTCAAAATGTTAACATCACATGGAGGGTTTTTTTGTGTTAATAATTTTTCTCTAATTTTTTTCTCCTTATATTTGGGTAATTTTTTTTTTTTTTTTTTTTTACTTTTTTAAAAAATGTTTTTTATAATTTAATTTTTATTATAATATATTAATTTTATAAATATATTGGATTTTTTTTTGCTTATTTTTTTGTATTTATTTATTAATTAAAAACATTTTTTAGTATTTTTGTGGATTTTTTTCATTACTTTTCTTTGTATTTCTTTGTTTTTTAAAAACTTTATTAAATTTCAATTCTTTATACAAGGGTAAATATTAAAATAACATGGACGTTTTTGCAATAACAGTTTGTTTTTCATTGGGTTTTTAAAGTTTAATTTTTATATTTTATATTTTCAAAACATATTTTAGAATATTAAGTTTTTAATACAGTTAATTTTAATAGTAAATGGATAATTTTCATTAATATTTTTTTTATTTCTTCATTTATTTTAAAAATGATATTGAATGATTTCATTAAGTTGATTTCTGATTGTTTTTTAAAAATGTATCTTTCAAACTGTTCATTAATTTTTAACGTAATTTTCTTTATTCATTTTTCAAAATATATTTGTAGTTTGTTCATACAATGCCTAACAATCAGTTAGTACAATGTAAAATCTAATTAACAGATGAATGTTTATTTTATTTTATTGTTGTTTTTGTTATTATTATTATTATTATTGTATCTTTCTTAAGATTTAAATTTGTCTCCCTTTATATAAAAAACCCCCACTTGTTCATGGTACTAATTATTTTATTTGTTAAGATTTTAATTTGTTTTTCTATTTTTTTCAAACTTTTTACAAGAGTCCTTACTATCTTACTCTTTATTTACTGATATTTTCAAATGATATGGATTTTTACTTTTCACTTTTTTGGTGTAAAAATTTTTCTTTGTTGTTTCTTAACCTTATTTTTATTATTTAATTTTAATTATATAGTTTACGTTTTTTTTTTTCATTTTTTACTTAAAATTATGTCAGTTAATTAACTTTTACAATAAATTTTTGTTTTATAATTTTTTATTTAGTTTATAATTGGTTTCCTTTTCTTTTCAGTTTGTAAAATTATCTTAATATGCTTCTCAATATAATTAAATAAAATTCAAAAATAATGTTTTTTATATAGTTTATTATTTAGTTTATATTTTAATCTTTTTTCATTTTTTTTAGATTAATACTTAATCTCATTCCTATTTTTTTACTCTTTTTTCTCTCTTTCCTTATTTGCACTTTATTGCTTTAATTTAATTTTTCCTTGTCTCAAATATAAATTATTTAATTTTAATTTATGAAAAAAAAAAAAAAAGATATAATTATCAGAAACAAGTAATAGCAACAATAAAAGTGGTAAATTATTTATTCAGGGTATAATTTTGGATCAAGTAAATACTCAGCTTTGTTTTTTTTTCTGTTTTTTAATTTTTATTTATTTATTTTATTTATTTTATTCATTTATATGTGTACTTATTATTATTATAGTTATTATTACTATTATCATAATATTTTTTTTCTCGTTGTGTTGTTTTTGTTATTATTGTAATCATTATTATTATCTCTATTAAATTCATTTTTGAAATTAACATTTCTTTTTCCTTTTCTAATTTCCTTTTTCTTATTTGTTATTTTAAATTTATAAAATCTCTTTCTTATATTTTTATGTTTTATTTTTCACTAGTACCATTTTCATGTTTCTTTTTTCTTCTTCTTTTTTCTTTTAAACTGTTAATAATAAAGATTGATTGATTGAATTAAAGAGGTCTTTTCATGTATAATTCTACTGAATAGGAAATAAAATTGCCACTGATTTCTGCTCAAAAGAATTCTCTCCCTTGGGAAATTTGTAACTTGAATTTCTCACAATTACAATTTAAAAAACAAATTAAAAAAAAAAAGGAATTATATTTGTTCTACATTTTAGTCTTTTTGTGGAACCAGAAAAATTACTATTTCAGTCACCATAGTAATGACCTTTGACCAAATTTGAGGTTAATAATTACAGTTTCTGGACATGTTTAATGTTTGTAGTACTTCATTCATCAAGATTCTGTTCCCAACAACATGAAATATTTTGTGGAATTTTAGAATAAATAAATAAAAATAAAGTAAACATAAGACAAAATGAAATAAAATAAAATAAAACAAAACAAAATAAAATAAAACAAAATAAAAATGTATTCAATATTCAGAAGATCAAGTTTTACTGAATGTTGGCTTTTAATTTAGTATTTAAAAACCTTACATACATAATAACTTCTCCCTCGAAATAGTCAATAAACTTTTAATAAGATCTGAAATTATTAATAGTCTGGTAAGAAGATGAACAATCAATATTTCATTATCTTTAGAACCTCTGACACAGAAGTTACTTTGTTAAGAAAAAAGAAATTAATCCATAATTTTCCATTACTTACTCAGACGTAAAATAAAAAATAACCCAGGGTCAGTGACTGACATGTATATTAAACTCAGGTGGGTCACTCAGTCTGATATTTTTATCAGATTTAATTTGGGAACAAATCTCTTTATCATGTTCTTTTTTCTGATAATGGCATTGTCAGTTATCTGAGGATTTCTTTCACATCATAACTGAAACCTGGGGTCACCTGATTTTTTTTTTGTTTTTTTTATTTTTTTTTATTACATTATCAATAAAATCAGAATTTTTTTTTTTTTTTTTTTTTATTATTTTTTTTTTTTTAAATAGTCTCTCAATCTATCCAATTTCTTTTTCCTTTTATTTTATTTATTTTATTTTATTTTTATTTCAGATAATGTTATTACCAGAAACTTGGGAAGGTCGATTTCTTTTAGAATCATAATTTAAAAGGTACTGGGAAGAGATCCTTTGTCACTTCAGAATTAGTAATCTCAGTGGTTTTTCTTTAGCATCTTAACTTGAATTGGAGTGAAAATCTGTTATTTTTTATATTTTCAGATAAAGTTATTACCAGTAAAACTGGGAGTGTGTATTTCTTTAGCTTGGTAATTTAAATGAGGGATTGACCCATTGTTATTTCTTTTATAATAATTTCTTTACAAATACACTGTGTCTGGTAGCTTGTTTGGCTTTTTAACTTAAACTGGGAATAGTAAGATCTGGATTCTTTGATATAATCTTTTCCAGTAATGCTATTATCATAAATTGAAAATTAGCAGGTTTCTTTAAAATGATGGTTTTAAACTGGATATAAAAAGTGATCCTTTATTACAATTATTACTGTTATTATTATTATTTTTGTTTGTTATCAGGATATAAAAAGTGAGAGAATCTTTACGACATATTAATATAGACAGGAATAAACTCAAATGAAATACTTTTTGACGACAACTTCTTTATCAAAAAATTACAGACTGAAATCTCTTTTTTCATCATAATAAAGAAAATTATCGGGTGAAATAAGGGCCATTTCACTTTATTTTATTTTTTCTGATTTATTTATCAGTAAGCAGCTAAAAAGTATTTGTGTCATTTTATATATATATATATATTAAAGTAGAGAATGTCATTCACCTAATCATCTTTAAATGTGATTAACCTAAACAAAGTATAAATAGTTATTATTTTTATTATTTTATTCGCAATGGTTTTCGTTTATTTGTTTATTTGTACATTCCTTAATACTGTGTGTATCTGTGCTTTGTGTGTGTGTGTGTGTGTGTGTTTGTCTTTATGCATATGTAACCCCAGATTTTTTTTCAGGACAGGAATACTGACTTACTGTGCAAAGCTAGTAAAATGAAGATGAAAACAAAAAGTATGATTTGTGAAAAAAAGCACTGTGTATGAAAAAAAACATTAAATAAAAAGTGAAAAGTAAAATAAAAATAAAATAAAAGGGAAGAAGTGCTTTGCTTACTGTCTGTAACTATGTTTATATGTATGTCAGTGTGTGTGTGTGTGTGTGTGTGTGTGTGTGTGTACATCTATCAGTATGTGTTTTTATTATTATTATAATAATGATACTTTTTATTACATGACAGATGATAGCTATTTTATTTAATACAGTCTCTCTTGTGCACTTTTACACTGCCAAAATGATGGATAAAAATATGTATAATAAGTATTATTAAGCCATGTAGCATCATTTACGTGTTAAAGTTTTGTGAAATAAAAACAATGAAATATAATTATTCTAGTTCAAATATCATTAGGGTACAACTGATTTTTTGTCTCTAAAAGCTAGATGCAAATATTTCTGCTACAATTTCTCTAAGATGTTATAATTGCAGGCATTTATTGACTGATTTTCTTAATTGATTTTATTCCTTTGAAATACATTATTCTTTTTAATTGAATTTTTTAATTTATTTATTTATAAATATATGTTAAAATTAATTAAATATTTTTTAAATTTCAGTAAAACTTTATTTCTTTTTACATGTTTTATTTTGTTTTCTTTTTGTTTTTAACTTAAATATTGATATCAGTAAGTACTATTTATTTTTGTTTATTTTTTTTTTTTTTTTTATATACTGAAAGGGATGGGATAAAGTTTAATTACATTAAAAAACACAAATTGTAATTTGACTTATAAACTTGCCTGTTCTTGCCTTTTCACCTGTATCTGAAAATTAAAAAAATAATAATAATAATAATAAAGTGATATTAGTTATCTTTGCTAACTAAAGGTGAATAAATTACTATTATTATAAAATAATCAAAAAGAAGGCTACAGTTATTATAGGTGTAGAACCATGGAATACGATACAGTGTGACATTAAATGTGATATAATAGGACATCATGTGTGATATGATATTAAGTGTGACATTAAATGTGATATAATAGGACATCATGTGTGATATGATATCAAGTGTGACATTTAATGTGATATAATAGGACATCATGTGTGATATGATATTAAGTGTGACATTAAATGTGATATAATAGGACATCATGTGTGATATGATATCAAGTGTGACATTTAATGTGATATTTCTGTGAGAATGAGTGTGATGTGATATTTCTGTGAGAATGAGTGTGATGTGATATTTCTGTGAGAATGAGTGTGATGCGATAGGCAACATAGTCATTCATTCACCAATAAAATTAAATGTGCTATTCTTTTAACCATGCTGAAGATTGACTCACATTTTCAACTATTTTCTATACTATTAACTGTAACATAACTTTAAAATTATTATCCTGATATATGTATTATAGTGAATAAGATATGTTGGGCAATATCTTCAACCATTTTCTATGAAATTGAATGTCATATACCTGTATGACATTGAATGATATATATCAGTATATATTTATGACATGAATACCTATGATACTGAATGATATAGTCAAGTAATATATCAGAATATATCTTTACCACTATCTGTGATTATTGAACTATCTATTATATTCAAAAAATACCTATGACATTGAGCATGCTGTTTATCCAATCATTACTCATGACACTGAATGATATATCAGGCTATATCACTCCCCAGGACACTGATCAAGCTAAATATTCAACTATGTATGACAATCAACATGCTATATCTCCAACCTTTACCTATGAGATCAAGTTTGAAAAAGCTATGACAATGAATGATATATATTAGGTTATATCTTCAACCATTACCTATGGCTTCAAGTTTGAAAATTAATGATATATATCATATTAAATCATCAAGCATTACTTACTGAGTGTGTTATACTTATGACATTGAATGATATATATCATGTTATATATTTAACACTGAGTCATATATACCTATGACACTGAATGATATACATCATGCTATATCTTGCTATGACACTGTTACCTATGACATTGAGAGTGATACGTCGGACTATATGATATACATCATGCTCTATCTTGCTATGACATTGAGAGTGATATGTCGGACTATATGATATACATCATGCTATATCTTGCTATGACACTGTTACCTATGACATTGAGAGTGATATGTCGGACTATGGGACTATGTCATCTCTATCTTGCTATGACACTGTTACCTATGACATTGAGAGTGATATGTCGGACTATGTCCTCTTTGGCGCTGATCTGACATTCGTAGACTCCTGCGTGTTTCAGCTGCACGTCTCGGATGTGCAGATTCCACTCGGGACTGGCGAGCTGCGTGCGAGGTCGTCTCAGGTAGAACCGGCTGTCAGCCACAAACACGTACTCTCCTATAGTGATCGGGTGAGCCTGGCTCACCTTCTTCCATATTACCTGGGGAAAAACATGTATAATAATTGTTATTGGAAAATCTTAATAATTGTGTTATTGGTCAGTTTTGATAACGGTTATTGGATTGCTTGGGTTTTTTCGTTACTTTAAAGATGTTGATATGTTTTTTCTGAATAAAAAAATATATATTCATTAGCTCAGATTCTAATTACTGAAGATTAGTCTTTACTAATAATAAAGTTTTAAAGGCCACTACTTTTGATTTGCAGTAAGTTATAATAATTAAGAAATAAGAAAATCCTTTTTTTTTTTTTTTTGTTAATTAAAAATATATATACATATCTGAGTATTTTTTTAAGAAAATAAACTTTTTAATATACTCTATTCCTGATTTGGAGATATTTTAATTCGTTTACGAAGTTACGTGTGTATTTTACTCACAGACTTTGGACCCAGGTTTTCCACAGCACACGGCAGAACTGCCTCGTCCCCTCTTTTCACTGTGATGTTCACCGGGGTGTCGAGGAAGCCTGGCAACATGTACCTCATTGGATGCGACCCAGAAGCTGAAAACAGAATTTTAAATTTAATTAATTTTTACTTCATCACATTGCAGCAAAATTATCAAATTTAGAAACTGTTTGTAAAAAATGTTTTTAAAAAGCATGCCAGTGTTGGTTCTTAAGAAAACTAGTCTAAGAATAGTTTGTGTGCACTACTGTGTTCATGTTATCTTTCATTCTAACCTTTTCTGATAATAAAGTATGTAATCATGCCACGACATTATAAAAATATCTCTTGATGCCACTTCAAAACAATTTGTAAAAGGAACAGAAATGTATATTTATTATTGTTTACCGGCAAAAATAACTTATTGTTTAATACCTGAGTTTACCTAATAACTATTGATATAAAAATATATATTAAAGGTTTCATTAAAATAATAATAATAATAATAATAATAATAATAATAATAATAATAATAATAACTGTCATTCATTCACTTTACTTTAAAGTCTTCTGGTCATTTACATCATACATTATACATTTTTCTGATACGAAATGTTTTTAAGAACACAAACCATTGACCAGTTAATTATTCTCTATAAAAACAAGGTTAATATTCTGGAATTCCAATTATTTTAGGATTAGTTTGGAGTAATACAGCAATAATGATGACTTGGGGGACACGATGATCTATTTTTAGATTTTATTGCTTCAGGTTCAAAACTCTTCATTCTCTATTCTGTCAATAATCCAAATGAATCAGTCAGTCATCACAACTGATCTTGTTGATGATTCCACTAAATACATCAGTCACCATTCATGTAGAATCATTCAATCAGTAATACTTACTATTCAGTTAATTCAGTTACCAATAATTCTAGACTAATATGTCAGCCATCAATACTAAATGAGTTTAGTCAATCATCAATACTTAATCAAGTAAGTCAATCAAAACTTAATCAGTAAGTCAATTATCAGTACTACATAAGTAAGTCAAGCATCAATACTAATTCTTACTGAATCAATCATTATTCCTACTGGATCATTCAGCATCATTGCTACATCAATCAATCAATCATTAGTCATACAGAATCATAAAATCAGTAACCTATTAAATTAATCAACATTAGTCATAATGAATCATAATCATCAATCTACTGGATCATTCATCAATCACACTCAGAATTAAACAGTCTGAAATCCTAGAATACATGTCACTGATAAATCCTTTTTTTTTGTTGAAAAATCAATTATTCTGTCAAATAAATTAATAATACTTTTAACTATATCAACAATCCTTTTAAATAAATCAACAATCCTTTCAAATAAATCAACAATCCTACTGCATTGATCCAATCAGTCATAGTGAATCAAACAAGAGATTCACACAGAATGAGTTAAGACAGGTTGTATTCATGGTGCATGTATGGGACTATGGCTGTGGAATATTGATGATATTTAACACCAGTGATATCATGATGACTATTGACCTGGTGTCATTTATCACACCAGACTGGGCTCTGATTTCACACTTATTTGAATCCAGACTGCTAACACACTGAATCAGTATTTTCCTTCATCTCGATAATGTCTTGTGGAACTTGTAAATTTTTCATTATTCAGTACATAAGGAATATGTTTTTGATTCCCCGTCCAAAATTTTTTTTTTTTTATTACTATTCCTACATGTTGTAGAAATTATTAATGTATTTTCTGTTCACAGATGCATTTAATTACTGATAAATGATTTTTTTTCTTCTTTGATGAACACATGAGTGAACATATTTTTTTAATTATTGATAAAAATTCATTTAAGAGAGAGAGAGAGAGAGAGATTGGGCAATGGTTGAAACTGAAGGTGACAATGTTACTACTACTGCTGCTGCTATGTCTATTACTACTACTACTACCACCATTATGACCACTACTACAGTCACTATTACCATTGCTACTTCTATTACTACTACCACTACTAATACCATTTGCCACATAAACTGCAAAAATTTTTTTAACAAAAGTTTGAGCTTCTAAGTTTTAACTAAGTCACCTCTACCAATATATCCAATCTCACCGTAATGTCCATAAAAAACAACAACAACACCACCAAAACATGAACTCATTTAGAATCAACTTTCCTAAACAACAAAATAAATCAACAGCCTGAAAGATAATTTCTCAAATCTTCGACACAAACACAGATTTTCTCCCCTTTTTTTTTTTTTAATGTTGTAAAACAGAGATTTTTTGTGTGTATGTGTAAAAACTAAGACAACCCTCGGACTTGTTAACAAAAACCTGAAATGAGAAGATCAATGTAAGACATTAAGTCAGCTGATGGCCTAACAACTTCCTTGAACATTACCCAGGCAGTTTGACTGCTTGTTTTTGCGTCAAATGCAAATTGGCAGAAGAACGTGGAATGGTCCTCTGCTTTCCCTCCGTGTTTTAAGAATCTTCTCTCCGACTGGCAGTAAAGAATCATCAGCAGACTTTAAATGGTGTGGCTCTGACAGACAGGAAGTGAAAGATAGTGGTTGTGAAATTACTTCTGGAAATTAACACTTAGCATGCAGCTTAACACTCTGGCTTTCTCCCTGTCATTATCCACAGGTTTACCATACAAGTAGATCAATAGCTTCACACTTCTTCCAGAGTTTTTGTTTCTGCTGTAATGGCGATTTCTTTCAAGTTGTTTTATTTGTAACTTTATGTTTTTTGGTTTTTCTGTAGTAATAGAGTTAGTTTCAATCTGTTTTCATTTGCGTTTTTCGTTTTTTTGCATGTATCGTGTGTTATATGGTTTGCTTCTTCTTAATTTCCTATTTCTTCTTTTTAAATTTTGTTTGTGTTTTTATTCTTGTATGCTTCTTATTGTTTAAAGTTTTGTTTGCAGTTTTGTCTATATGTTTATTGTTATGATTAATATTGTTTGTTGGAAGTTACATAATTCATTTCAGTCTGGTTTCAGGATGGTCATAGGATCAAACCTTTGTGGCTGTGCTCATGGGACATTTTCCCAATCTTGCATATGCTCAAAGTTTGACTTAATAAAGACTGTTAACCACTTTTTCTTCCTGTAAATGGTAATGATGGATAGTTCCACAAAGACAAATTTATTGCCTTTCCTGTGAAGGTTTTTTTTTGTTTTTATTGTTTGTTTTTGTTGTTGTTTGTATTTTTAAACAGCCTTGGAGACAGAAAAAACAACAACAACAACAACAACAACAAGAAAACTGAAGAAGAAAACCATCCCACCAAGTTTCCCCATTTGTACAAAGCACACAGAGATTGATTCCATCTGTGACAGACAGTTTCAATTAATGGTGGCCGATTAATGCAAATTGGCAAAAACCAGAACTGGCTTTTTTTTTTGCCTTCTTCTTAATTTCTTCTTTTTAGATTTTTTTTTCTCCCTCGTCATTCACTTAATATTCCTTAATGCTATCTGCGTGCCATATCATCTCTGCAGTTCTTCAAGCCAGGTTCAGCACTCTTCACGACAAATTGAAGATGACTGAATTCAAAGCTTTTTAAAAGGATTTCTTCATTTAGTGCATCTGTTATTTAAACCTCTGTAATATTGTTTCTGTCAGTATTTATGCCGTAATGAAGCAAAACAGTCTGGATTTAGAAACCTTATTTTTAGATCCTGGATTGTCCTCAGCAAAAAAAAAGAAAAAAGAGAATGAATGAAATGAAGTTATTGTTTTTGATCTCTTAAAGAGCACCTGTCTGGAAAGGGATAAACAATATTTATCAAAGATCAGATGATTATATCAGAGAGATATGATATGGAGTTTATATGGATTTGAAAGCAGGATTTTATTGTGTTTGGTGTCTATATATTTTATTCTCTCCTTCTCTCTCTCTCTCTCTCTCTCTCTCTCTCTCTCTCTCTCTCTCTCTCTCTCTCTCTCTCTCTCTCTCTCTCTCTCTCTCTCTCTCTCTCTCTCTCTCTCTCTCTCTTTGTGTGTGTGTGTGTGTTTGCCTTTATCTGTAAGTGTATATATGTGTGTCTATCTACCTAGATAATCTGTGAACCTATCAAGCTGCTTGACTGTCTATGCATTATCCATCTCTAGATAGTGAGCAATCTCTTTTTACACACATGTGTGTGCATGCACATCCACACACAGATACACATACACATACACACACATACATACATGCACACTCAGATATACTGTATGTGGTGTCTACATCGTTCCAAATTAAATCCTCAAGAGAGAAAGTCCACTAATTGCACTGTTTAGATCAGTTACACTGTGATGAATATTTGAGTGCACGGTTTTAATAAATTACCAGAAATTTACATGCACCGAGAAAACTGCAACTGCTACATTAAAAATTAACTTGATGGTGAGAAAGATCAGTGATTCAGACCAAATGATTCAGCACGTTGCAATATGTCCACTGGTTCTCTGCAAGCCTCTCCTGAAGGTTCAAGCATGTTTTCCAGGACAGCGTTGGTGTTAGTGTGTTGAAAGGTTAGTTACAGAGAGTTGAGAAGGTTTTATTTTTTTTATCTGTGAGTTGGGGCTTTTTCTTGGATATGGTTCAGAAACAAACAAACTTCTTAAACTCTTGAGTGGCTTTGGTAGCTATTAAAGTTGTCACAGTTTTAATGTCCCATGTACTATACCTGACAGGTAGCATTCCATTGGGTCAAATTCCCAAGAGGTCAAAATGCCTGATGGTTGAAATATAAGTACTTGTCTGTTATGTAAACACTAGTCTATTATCTGTGTAGTTAACAAACTGGACAGCATTGTGGGCATTAAAGTATTTATATTATTAAAACTAAAATTCTTTTACTTTCTTTGGCAAACAAGGAACTGAGTTTTCTAATTCTGATGAGAAAATTCTTTGAACATTCTTTTACTCTGTCTGTCTGGCAACAACAAAAGAATTAAAGTTTTTTAATTCTGATGATAAAATTCTTTTATCACTTAACAAAAATTTAAAAGAAAAATTCTTTTACTCTCTTTGACAAAAAACCAAAAAGAACTGAGCTTTTCGAATTCTGATGATAAAATTCTTTAGTAACTTAACACAATTTTTTAAAAACAACTTTTACTCTGACAACAAAACAAATGAGGTATTCTGATTCTGAAGATAAAATTCTTTGATCAGTTAACACAGTTTTAAAAAAAAGAAAAACCCTTTTACTTTGACAACAAAATAACTGATGTTTACTAATTCCGACGATAAAATTCTTTGATAACTTAACACAATTAAAAAAATATATATTTTTTTAAACTTTTTTTTTGACAGCAAGAGAATTGAAATTTTCTAATTCTGTTGATAAAATTCTTTGATAACTGAAGATTTTTTTAAAAATTCTTTCACTCTCTCTTTCTGACAACAAAAGAATTGACGCTTTCTGATTCAGCACACGTACTCATCTCTTTCTTGCCACGAATCTGTGAAACTGCTCAGTGAGTAATTTACACTTTATCTCTTCTTCTGCTCATCAGCTGAGCCATCATTACAACCCATCAGGTGACACTAATCAACAAGCTCTTCTTTCTCTCTCTCTCTCTTTAAACGACTGTTTTGTTTGATTAGCGAAAGACACACACGAAAGTTTCCAGAGATGTGAATTTCAATGGGTTATTTCCCTCCCAGGATTGGTGTGTTGTATATTGTTTTATATCTCACAGATGTGTTTTGTATATTTTTTGTATCTCACAGATGTGTGTTGTATATTTTTTTGTATCTCACAGAGTGGTGTGTTGTATATTTTTTGTAACTCACGGAGTGGTGTGTTGTTATCACATCTAATGAACGACTGCTGTGAAGAAGAATGAGAAGAGTTTCATGACTTGGATGTGAATTTTCTCTTAATTACATTCTTTTCACCGTGGTTCAGAAATAAATGTGTTCCGTAATGTCTTTCGTTTCTAAGTGACAATTAAGGCTTAAGCACGCCTCTCCTGGGTCCGAAGCAGAGTTGTGTGGACTGCCCACCCAGGACTGAAGTTAATTGTTAGACTGATTTTTTAAAAGACTTTGGTTCTTCCTGTTGTTCTTCGTATTTGATCAATACTTTATTACTGCACCTTTTACACTATACAAGTTACCTTTGAGAGAAAGAGAGAAAATGTAGGAAGATAGAATAAGGCAGAAAATAAGAATGATGGAAAGAGAGAGAGAGAGAGAGAGAGAGAGAGAGAGAGAGAGAGAGAGAAAGAGAGAAAATGAGGAGGAAGATAGAATAAGGCAGAAAATAAGAATGATGGAAAGAGAGAGAGAGAGAGAGAGAGAGAGAGAGAGAGAGAGAGAGAGAGAGAGAGAGAGAGAGAGAGAGAGAGAGAGAGAGAGAGAGAGAGAGAGATAAACCATAAAATACAGAATGAAATTAAATAGAAATGTGACGAATTTAATTTAAATTTAAAGAAAAAATAGAGTAAGAAAAATATATACACACATGACTTTTGAAATGAAAGAATGTACAAAAATGGTTATTATTAATCCACAAAATAATTTTAAAATTTAAGAATTTCTTTGCAAACAAAACAAATATATCTTAACATTTTTTTTTTATACATCTACCTCCTCTCAAAATTCACTTTTTTTTTCATTTAAAAAAAAAAACATGACTTAAACTAAATATTTTCAATACTTTTTTATTAACAAAACTCCTGCTGCTCCTCTCTACTCGTGTTTCTGTACTCACAATTTATTCTTTTTCAACCATCCAAAACCATCACTTATACCAAATATTAATAATCCTATTTTCGATATTTCTTTATTAAGAAAAACCCTGCTACTTTCATCCTGTTAGCCCACCATTCAATTCATCTTACATGTGTTTGATAATTCTTGTTTCTTAACCATTAAGAAAGACCACTTGTTCAGCACAGAGGCTAGGTGAGTGTACAGAAATATTTGTTTTTCTTACTTTCTTCTGACAGAGAGTGATTCAGTGATGGATAGACTGGTTCTGCTATCACCAGTGTTTTCAATTACGGAATCTCCACAGAACTCTGTTTATCCATTTTGTTAACGTTTATTTTATTTTTCATCATGAAACCAAATTAAAATGTTCTTTATACAAACAGGCTTCTGCTAATAGGATTTAGACAGACAGGAATGTATATCTGTGTAAGTGTGTGTGTTATATTTTATATATATATACTATATATATACACATACACAAACAACACATGTACATATATAAATTTAATATACACACACACATACACACACACACAGGACATATGCATAGAAACAAAGGCCTATCCCATAAGATACCAAAAATAAATGAATAAATAATAATAATAATAATAATAAATAAATAAAATAATAATAAATGAAATAATAATATAAAACATAAAAGATATTATGAAAGATGAAAATGTTTACCGATTTAAGAAATGACACTTTTAAAAAGAAATCAAAATTTAAAACGATTCTATGTAAAACTGAAAGAACAACAAATGCCAGTTCCACCACTGATTTCTAAATTACTGTTGAAAAAAAATTATCCAGAAAGGATAAAAATAAGAGGTAAAAAAAAAACCTTACCAAAATCACCAAATTGATTCAGAGTGTGGGTGTGTATCAGGAACAGTCTTTAAATCAATTACCTCAATATAATGAGTGACAAAAAAACACTACACAAAACAAAAAAACAAAAATTACCAAAAAAAAAAAATTTTTTAAAAAATTATCTATTAAAAATTATTCTTTTCATTTAATCATTACAAAAAGATAAGCCATTTAAATAATTTAAGGGAAATTTTTTTTTTTTTTTTTCCTTTCAGATAGTCAAGGAAGGTTAGAAAAGAAACACCAACAACATTATCTTTAGATGAAAAAAACAACAACAAACCATTTGGATAAAAGATTACTTGACTGAGCAATTAGCCAGATTGTTGGTTTTTATGATGTGAAGTTATGACAGTGTTTGGAAGTGAAAGGGGCTCTAATTGTCTCTGTTATGACTCATAAACATTATCAGTGACAGAACAGTTGTACATACTAAATGACTTTAACGGCCGAGGGTTTGTTCCCTCTCTCGTAAGTCATGGTGCATTTCATTTTATTGGAGAAACAGCGAACTCAGTCTGTGATGTTAATTTGTTCCAGGTGGTGCCTTTCGCATTTAGAATTATTATAAAGAGATTGTTAGGTAGGTAGGTAGGTAGATAAATAAATATGTTTGAATGTTTGATAGATAAGAGGTAAACAGAAAGATAGAGAGAAAGATAGACAGACAGATAGATGGGATATATAGATAGACATATATTACATATGTAAATATATATATATATGTTTGTGCATGTATGTATGTATGTACATATGCATGCATGCATGTGTGTGTGTGTGTGTGTGTGTGTGTGTGTGTTTGTGTGTCTGGGTTTTTTAAAACAGTACTGATTCCCTATTTTGTGGTTAGAAATTATTATGACAATAATATTAATTTTAGTTCAGTACTAAATACTAACCATCTTTAAAAAAAAAAAATTGTTTTTATTATTTTTGTGTGTATTTCTTAATACTTTTCACTTATATCAATATTTTCAACAGAGCTGGTATTTTCAGCCAAAATTCTATTAACTTTTTTTTTTTCTTTTAACAATTTATCTGACCTCCTGAAGTAAATGACACTTTAACATGATAGATTTTTATTTAAGTACTTTCTTTTTTCAATTTTTTTCTCTAAAAAAAAAAAAAATGAAAAATGAAAAAAAAAAAAAAAAGGAAAAAGTCTAGAGTAAAAAAAAAAAAAAAAAAAGAAGACACTTCACAATAAAAAAATATACATATAAATTAAAAAAATAAAGAAAAAAATAAAATAGAAGATTTTTTTGCCCTGTTAGACAATTGGCTATCACTGAATCACTATATTCATCACTGACAAGTATACTTTGTGGAGAATTTCTGTTTCGGTTAAGAATTAATTTCATTTTCCTGCCTTCCTTAGGGATGATTTTGCAATTTCATGCTGCAGAATTTGAAGAAGAACTTAGTTCCTGTCAATCTGCGGGTAATTCTCGGTCGGTCCCCAAGGACAGAAAGCTCGCGAAAAGAAATAAAAACCAGTGGCGTTTTTTCTTCTTTCAGTATCGAATTATCGTCATTTGCTGTGAGTGATTATTTATTATGGATGTGTTTATCAAAGTGGTTATGCTTTGCTTAATTCTGTTATCACGAAGAATATTATTTAACTACTTGTCGTAGGTGATTAAAAAATAGTTTTTTTTTTTATTATTCTCTTTTGTTATTATTCAGTTTTTTATTTTTGTTACTGAAATTAATGAAAGGATGAATGGATGAATGGATGAAAGCATGAAAGAATGGATGGTTAGATTAATGATGTATGAATGATAGATGAATGGATGGATGGATGGATGGGTGGATGGATGGATGGATGGATGGATGGATGGATGGATGGATGAATGAATGAATGAATGGAAGGATGGATGAATGAAAGAATGGATGAATGAATGAATGAAAGAATGGATGGATGAATGGATGGACGGATGGATGGATGGATGAATGGTTAGATTAATGATGGATGAATGATAGATGAATGAATGGATGGATGAATGAGTGGATGGATGGTTGAATGAATGAATGAATGAATGAAAGGATGGATGGATGAATGGATATATGAATGAATGGATGGATGAATGGGTGGATGGATAGATGGATGGATGAATGAATGAATGGAAGGATGGATGAATGAAAGAATAGATGAATGAATGAATGAAAGAATGGATGGATGAATGGATAGGTGAATGACTGAAAGAATGAAAGAATGAATGGATCAGTGATGAATGAATGGATGAATGGATGGATGGATGAATTTGTTTTAAAAGTTTAATGATAAATAATGAATATGAATTATTTAGATAACACCAGATGATATATATATATGGTGTTATCTAAATAATTATATATAATGTATAATAATAAGTTATTTAGAAAATCCTATATATGTAAATTAACTGTACAAAGGTCAGTTTAGATAATAGCAATAATTTACTTTCAAAAATGCAGTGTTAAAGGTAAGTGATGATTATAAGGTATTGTGATAATAGCAGATTATGAATAAAAGTTATTTATCTTACAATAAATGGTGACTGTATTTAAATATTAGTTAGTAACTGATGGATATAAAAATAGCTGTAACTGGTGGACAAGAATTATTCATGTTAATATGTTAATGATGAACACAAGTATTCATATAATGAAATATAATTCAGAAATGATGTTATGTACATGTGAAAAGAGATATTGATCCATACAAAGTAATGATAGTGGTAGTGATAGTAGTAGTTGTTGTTTTTGTTGTAGTTGTAGTAGTAATTGTTGTTGTTGCTCTTGTACTTTTTTGTTCAGTAGTTGTAGTAGTTGTTGTAGTAGTAGTAGTTGTTTGTGTTGTTATTGCTATAGTGGCATCAGTGGCAATAGTGCTAGTAGAAAAGGTAGTAGTAGTAGTAGTAGTAGAGGCAGCTGTTGTAGTAGAACAAAACATTATAAAAAGTGTCTCTGTTCTTTTGATTCAAACTGATATTTCTAGCAATAATTTCTCAAAATGTTGTTTTCGATTGTAGATTAAACTCTGTCTTTTTGACTGCCTTCAGATCAATTATCTATAATTACTCAATCTTGTTTATCAGATTTTAATGAAATTGTCATATTATAAGTTGTTCGTACAGCCAGGCTATTGACATATTAAGAGTATACTTATTAATACTTTCGTCTTATTTTTTAAAGTCTGTAACAGAATATTTAGGACAATATACCTTTCAAATCAGTAATAACACTTATAAGGTTTTATATAGTCTATCAAAATACACGTGAATATATATAAAGTGGAAAAATATTGTGTATTATATTTGAAATCATTCTAATAAAGAATTAACACAAAGATGTGTGTGTGTGTGTGTGTGTGTGTGTGTGTGTGTGTGTGTGTGTGTGTGTGTGTGTGTGTGTGTGTGTGTGTGTACTTGTGTATGTATGTGTGTGTGTGTCTGTACTTGTGTATGTATGTGTGTGTGTGTACTTGTGTATGTGTGTGTGTGTGTGTGTGTGTGTGTGTGTGTGTGTGTGTGTGTGTGTGTGTGTGTGTGTGTGTGTACTTGTGTATGTATGTGTGTGTGTGTGTGTGTACTTGTGTGTGTGTATGTGTGTGTGTGTGTGTACTTGTGTATGTATGTGTGTGTGTGTGTGTACTTGTGTATGTATGTGTGTGTGTGTGTTTTCTTGTGTATGTATGTGTGTGTGTGTGTGCTTGTGTATGTATGTGTGTGTGTGTGTACTTGTGTATGTATGTGTGTGTGTGTGTGTACTTGTGTATGTATGTGTGTGTGTGTGTGTGCTTGTGTATGTGTGTGTGTGTGTGTACTTGTGTATGTATGTGTGTGTGTGTGTGTGTACTTGTGTATGTATGTGTGTGTGTGTACTTGTGTATGTATGTGTGTGTGTGTGTGTACTTGTGTATGTATGTGTGTGTGTGTGTGTACTTGTGTATGTATGTGTGTGTGTGTGTTTTCTTGTGTATGTATGTGTGTGTGTACTTGTGTATGTATGTGTGTGTGTGTGTGTGTACTTGTATGTATGTATGTGTGTGTGTGTGTGTACTTGTGTATGTATGTGTGTGTGTGTGTACTTTGTGTATGTATGTGTGTGTGTGTGTGTACTTGTGTGTGTGTGTGTGTGTGTGTGTGTGTACTTGTGTATGTATGTGTGTGTGTGTGTACTTGTGTATGTATGTGTGTGTGTGTGTTTCAGGTAGGTTAAATCTTATTACAGTGCACATGTACTTTAGATGTAGGTTCACCAGTTCAGTGGTTACTCTCTCTCTCTCTCTCTCTCTCTCTCTCTCTCTCTCTCTCTCTCTCTCTCTCTCTCTCTCTCTCTCTCTCTCTCTCTCTCTCTCGCTCTCTCTCTCTATCACACACACACACACACACACACACACACAGTGTCTCTCTGTCTATTTTTCCTTCTCTCTGTCAGGTACTGTGTCTGTTTCTTCTTTCAATTTCTCTTTCTTCTTTTTTGCTGACTCCTTCTCTCTGTATTTTATTTTTTGTCTCTCTTTCTTTCTTCATACCTTTCCTTCTGTTTATTGTACTCTCTCTCTCTCTCTCTCTCTCAATTTCTCAATCATTATCATTATTTCTCATTATCTTTCTTTCTCTCTCTCCTCCTTCCTCTTTTTCTTATTTTTTCACTCTTTCTTAGTTTCATACTAAGGGAGGGAAGCTACTATTCATTACAACATACCAATTCAGCTGATAATAACTAATGTCTCATCATTAATATTAGAAAACCCATTCATGTGCTTTTAATCCCAACCAAAAAAATTATTAACAGTTTGGGTTTTGAGAAATATTTTAATAAAAAGATAATTAAACGACATTTTCATTTCTTTTTAACTGTCTTTGGTCTTTGCTAATTGTTTCATCAAAGTGCAAGATCAAAGATAAAATAAATTTCAAATGTTAGAAATAATCAGGTTTATTATCGGCTGTAATTAAGATAATTTGGTCACCATTTTCTCTTTTTAAAAATGAAAATTTTATTTTTATTTTTTTTTTCTTCCTATGAAGGACATCCTGCAGGCATTGCAGATTTCAAATTAGCATAATTTTCCTTTCAGTCAGTGATTATAATTTTAGTCTTTTCAGTGCTAAACTTCATTAGCGGCTTGCAAGGCAGTTGACTATAAAATCACTTTGAAATTCACCACAAACATGAATCAGAAGAAGAAAGGAAATTCCAGTGCATAATTTCTGTTCAGGAAAAAGAGAAAAAAGGAAAGAAAAATAAAAAATAAAAAAAATAAAGAGAGAGAAAGAGAAAAGACTTTAGGAAAAAAAAAAAAAAGAAAAAAAAAAATGTTGCCTGTGGTTATTTTAGTTAACTTTGATTAGGATTATAATAACAATCAGAAAAATACGTTTCCACTGGCCTCAAATCATTCTCATTTGATTTATTTTTTATTTTATTATATTTTTTAAAATTTTCTCTAAAAAAGAATCCAAAAAAAATAAATCAAAATATTATTGCAGTTTATTAAAGAAATTAGAGAAGAAAAAATTCCTATACTCTACAGATCAATTGAAAATAATAATAAAATCCTTAAATAAGAAATATTTAAAAATTCAACATTTACATCAAGGCCCTTGAATACCTGAACATGAATTTTTAGCTGCATGTACTTTATGTCCCTTTCATACAAACTGGTCAAAGTTATAAAACTATAAACTTTACATACCTGTTATTTAAACTATTTAAGAATGTACTAAATTCAACATCTATCTTACAGCCCATATAAACCTAACTACAGCAATATGGAAACCATTTATTCCTAGATACACACTTAAAGTATCTTTGGTACAAATTGGTCACAGATACAAACACTGTAAACTCTACACACTCTAAATGCATGATCAGTTATAAATTCAAACATCGTTTCACAAACCCAAACAAGACGCATACTGAAGACTCTATGATTTTGGGGCTCTTGTAATTTGTTTTACAGCAACATCAACATCGCTCACAACATGGCAGAAGGAGTAACCAATCCATAAAAATATTTGAAGAAAGCTGTAAAAACTGGAGTTGCCAGTGATAAGAATATTAATAGTTTTTTTAGAGCCATTGACTGACACACAAACACAGTCATTACTGTATAAACATGTGTGTGTGTGTATATAAATATTATAAAACAAATGAAAGAGCAAAAGACAGTACCATATATAGCTAACATACCATATCATACCTTATACAGTTAACATAAAATAATTTATATACTTAATATGGCACATAATAACTTATTTAGTTTACATCCTGTGTTTTACTTTTGAACAGTTAACATCCTGTATTATATCTTTTGTATAGTTAATAGCTTACATTATACCTTTTACAGTTAACATACCATGTTACACCTTATACAGTTAACAATGCACAAAATAACTTTTATAGTTAATATCCCATTTAATAACATTATATGGTTAACATTCTGTATTATATCTTATGTAGTTAAAATTCCATATTATACCTTACATAGCTAATATTCCATATTACAACTCACATAGTTAACATTCCATATTATACCTTATGTAGTTAATATGCCATATTATATCTTACATAGTTAAAATCTCTGTTACAGCATATATGGTTAACATCCCAAATTATACCATAACATCCCATGATATAACTTAAATAATGAACATCCCATATTATATAGCTAACAACCTAATTTATAACTAATTACAAGAGCTCATGCTATTGTTAACATTCTTTTATATTATATCTTACATTCATTAAGCAAATTTTATCTTGACACATCAGAAAAAGTAAAATAACGTCATCATTTTAAAGAGGTGAAATAAAAATGTCAGATAAATACAGATTACAAACAGAATGATTGAAAGAGAGTTTGACACTGACCAACATGAAAAAAACAAACACACAGCACATTAACTCTCTGATATCTGAAATGGTCAAGACAATAACATTTATTTTACCAACGGATTTTTTTAATATATTTTTATATGCAAGACAAGCTAACAATATTTCTTGCAGAAAACATCATCACAGAAAATCAAAACTGCCGAAACCTCAAAGTATCATTTAAAGCAATCAATTCGAATATGAAAAGAGATTCAGTCATCTTCTGATGTTGAATTTAATTCATTCCCACAGTCCTCTTACGCTGAGATATTGCTGCATCATGGGAATTATAACTGTTTCTGACATTCTCTTGTAAACGAGTTCTTCTTCCAAACGACAAAGTTAATGATCAGACGTCAGTTGTTGGCAAAAGTTTTGATTGTGTAAATTAACTGAGAGTGTTGCATGATGACAAACATTTTTCACAGTCTCTGCCTTCATTTACTTCATTTTCTAAACCTAAGGAAATTTATCTTGACAAGTGATCGAAGTTTTTGAAAATGAATGTTGTTTTTACGGTTGGTGATAATCTCCAAGTTTGTTTAATAATTAATTTATGGTTGTGAAAGCAGTTTAATCAGGATGTTGTTTATTTTTATTGTTTTTTTTTTTAATTGTTTTTTTTTAAGATTTAAATATTTTCTTACTATGGAAATAGAGAGGCATACAGACACATTTTAAGATATACATATAGACAGAGATAAAGATACACAGTCATTCACACATAGATACATACACATAGTCACATACACAGTTACACACACATAAACAGGTATGCCAACATATATACATACACACATAAATATACACACACACATACACATATACGAACAAAAATACACATAAAGAGACTGTCTCACATAATACAAACACATGCAAACATTATATATATATTATCTGTACATACAAACATACTGTCTCACACACACATACAGTGATACATATGGTACAATAAATAAATGTACACATACACACACACACACACACACACACATATATATATACACACATACACATATACATATATACACAACATGTTCTGACTTGTAATAATTCTACTTGTGTTCATGCCATTACCTGTAATCTCAACAACCGATACATTCAGTATACAGTTATTTGTCATGCTGAGAGATATTCATAAATGAAATTACAAATAAATATATTTTTAATATCCATAATTACACCTTTCCAGAACAGTTATTTCCAACTACCAATCTCTTCTAGATGTTCTTGGTTCAGTGGGTTGATAAACTGATTTCCTATCAGCTGTATTACGTATATTGAACATTCCACTGCTATAACCATTGCAACTGATTTCTCTATATTAACCAAATCTACCAACACTCTCTTGCAAAAGTAAATCTTCTTCACAAATCAGGAACACTGAAATATGGTTTTGCATTTTGTATTGAACAAATCACTTGCTCTCGCTCTCTGTGCAAAGTACATTATGCTTTGGCCTGTAAAGGGTTAAAACAGGTGCCAGTCTTTAAGGGAACTGAAGGTGTTTGATTGACCAGGATTTGAAGAATCTTTTTGATGTCTTGGTTTAAATAAATAAGCATCTTTCATTTTATTTTGTATCTGTATAGATAGATAGATAGATAGATAGGCAAAGAAAGAATCATTCTCATACTGAAAGAGAAAGACAGGCAGATAGACAGAGAGACAGACAGACGTATATACTGACAGATGTATATACTGATAGATGTATATAGATTTACAAAATAGTCTTTAATGCCCATTGCTCACTTTATTGACTTCACAGTATTTTAGAATTGTAAACCTTCAACAGTGATGGGTGTTTTGTCTGAACTGCTCCCTACTGTAAAATGTTCTGGATCCACCCCTGGTCTTGTTCGGAGCTGTTCTGAAGTGTATTATTCAAATAGATATTTTTTCTTTTATCAGTATGAATTATGCCAGAAACATGATAAAAAGTTGTGAACGGTATTTACATGAACAGCCAGGCTTGTCTGTGGACACTTGACATTCTTGTCCTAACTTCATCACGAAAGAGATAAACAGATTTACATATTCCTCAGTCAGGTTGTGATAAAAGAAGAAAGGCTCTCTGGTCCAAGGAGAAGTAGCTCAGTGGTTTGAGTGTCAGCTTGAGCCACAATCAGTCGCAGTAACAATTCTCTTAGGAGTGAGCTATTGTTCCATTTCCAAATGCTGTGTCACAGAATCAGTTTTCAGTGGTGGTTATTTTCTGTCGAAGAGCTACGATTTGTACTTTACTGTTTATGAGAAGGTATATTCAGAAAATTACTTTCTGCTAACTGATAGCAGATTTAATCATTGTTTTTCTTTTCTTTTTTATTTCTATTTATTAATTTAATTTATTTTATTTCATTTTATTTTTTTTTAAATTTCTTATTTTTAGTAATGATTTTTTTTTCTCATTCCAGAAATAACAAAAAAAGAAAGAAAATAATAATAATAACAAAAAAAAATCTTTTTTTTTTTTTCTTTTTGTATAACCTTGAACATGCATTCTGTGCTTGTTATTCACTGTCAGCCATTTCATCACAACTGACATCACATGGGACGGGGGAATAGTTTGGTTTGTTGTGGACACACAGAAAGACCACACTGGTAATATGATTTGATTTCATGCTCAAACTGCCGCGGTCATTACCAGCTATTAGTTTTATTAATGACAAGGATATTGACGCAGTATTCACCATCTTCTCCGGACATTTTGTCCTCGCTCTGAACTCTGTAGATGCCCGGTTTCCTCACTGTTTACAAACACTGACAGACTGTAATAACATTTAAAGAGGCAGAAAGGAATCCGATACGGAACAATTAGTCACAAATGAAAGATAAGCCAGGAAAACAATGTGCAATCAAATGAAGAAATAAATCACTTGCAAGATGGGCAGAGTTCCACCGAATGATGTAATTGAAGAAGAAAGGCTCTGTGAGTTGAAACAGAACTCTGGAGCATGTTTGGGTTTTCATTGGTGGGTGTTAGTTCTAACAACCAATTTCTTGAATTAGGAAACAAACACTTGTAGCAGATAACACAACCATCAGTCCAAAGTTAGACAAAATAGCAACAAAACAGGACAGCATACACCATACAGTTTCTGATGTTAAAAAATAGCATGTCCAGACTGTATTTTAGAAGCTTATTTGTTAAAATAGGTAAAAAAATACATGTAGAAAATTCCAGTTCTGTAACATCAGCACCAAACTTTCACTAGACAAAGCAATGCACCCTTAGAAAAAAGCCAGTTCTATGTCCTTTCTGACATTAAAACACAGCTTTAAACTCTTATTTAACAATTATTATTTGTGTTACCATGGGTTTTGATAATAAAGTAGAGGTAAATATCATTATATTTTCTTTAATACAGATACTGTTCTAAGCAGTGATCTTTATTCATGCTGTACAAAACTTCTTGGTATGTGATGTAATGCATACAGACTTTCTCATCTTGCAATGTAAGAAGCTTATTCTGGAGATTTTAAAAAACTTTTGTTAAATTTTATATTACTGATAAAAATAAATAATAAAAATTGAGTTTTATACATACATTCTGCTGTCTTAGATAGTAGAACTCAACAATTAGGATTCTTGTGACTTACCTACAAAGAAAGAAAAATATAAATTTACATAAATATAATTTAAAATTGGTTAAAATTCAACATACCTTATATTTATTAATAACAGATGTTAACAATGCAAGCTAATAAAAAGAAGCATAATGAACATAACAATACAATGGGTCATTAAACAGTCAGGTCTCTTACTTTGGAAGTGTTTTGAACATTTAAAAAGACATTCTTCTTTCTATAAAGTATTTGCTGCAGTACATGAAGTGGCCTCAGTTATAAACTAAATTAGATAACAACTATAAAAACACTGTTCAGTTAATTTGCCTCTGTGTGAGTGAGTGTGTGTGTGTGTGTGTGTGTGTGTGTGTGTGTGTGTGTGTGTGTGTGTGTGTGTGTGTGTGTGTGTGTGTGTGTGTGTGTGTGTGTGTGTGTGTGTGAGAGTGTGTGTGTGTGTGTGTGAGAGAGTGTGTGTCTGTGTGTGTGTGTCTGTGTGTGTGTGTGCCTGTGTGTGTGTCTGTGTGTGTGTGTGTCTGTGTGTGTGTGCCTGTGTGTGTGTGTGTGTGTGTGTGTGTGTGTGTGTGTGTGTGTGTGTTTGAGAGAGAGTAAGAAGAGAGACTGTTTATTGTATGTATAAAGTATACATGCCTGTGTTTTTGTATATCTTTTATTGTTTCTGTGTGTATATATGTTTGTGTCCTTTTATATGTGTCCGTGCTAAGATATATTTATATGTATATATATATGCCAGAGTTTCAGCATGTGTGTGTTTATAATCTAACATGTCTGTGTGCATTTTTCAGGGTTTATTTTATATATGAACATATGGCTGCCAAAATGTGTATCTGTATTCAACTATTTATAAAGACTGGTGAAACCTCTACTTAATAAAAAAAATAAAAATAACTAAAAAAAAATTGTCATGCAGTAAATTATGACTTCTTGCACTGTTTACATATTTGATACAATTTCACTCACTTTCTTGCACTGGGCATTACATTGCACCAATTAATTTAACAGCTTCATAGCCCAGGCAGCCAACGCCTGGTGTTAATGATTAAGAAGATATTAAAACTTCATTATGTGGTACATTACATTAACAGTCAGGATGTCCATAATTTCGTTAGAGTGGTCTCCACCTAATGGCTGAAGATGTATTCTTTGTACTTAATTTCCTCCAACATGCAGTGAGCTCTCTATTCCAAAAAAAAAAAATTTGTTCTATGATTGCTTTATCAATATCCAGTGTTAAGTTGAGGAGATAAAAATCTGCAACTATTTTGTTGTTTTCAGGGGTAAAAGCATGTTTTGTTAAATAATTAATGTTTGTTTCCAGCCTTCAGAAGTTCTATTAGGATTCTAAGATTTCTGTCGGAATCTTTTTTTGTCATCTGGTGCATGATTGTGATTATCAGATTCAGATAAGATTTGTGCATTTGTTTGTCTCTGTGAATCTGTCTTTGTGTCAATTTGTTTATCTGTTCATCTCTGTGTAACTGGGTTGTTTCGGGGTTTTTTTCTTGTGTTTGTGAGAATGTGATGCAGGTAAAGTTAAGAGCTTGTGAAAAGAAAGAGGATAACAAGTCAGTTACTGAGCAAAGAGAAAAAGAATTAAAAAAAAAAAAGATGAGAGAGGGAAGAGAGACAGTTTGAGACAGACTGAGACAGAAGAAACAAGACAGAAAATTTCGAGGCTGAGAGAGACAGAGACTGAGAGACAGATATTCCATGTTATCCTGAATTTGTGAATCTTTTTGTGTTTCTATGATTTCACATCACCGAATTTAATTACCAATCTTGTATAATTTCATTAATACCAAGCCTAACATACCAAGCTTAACATCCAGCATTATTCAACTCTATTAAAGCAAAATCTGTTATTCTTAACTTATAAGTGCCAATGATATCTCAAACCTTCTTAATTACTTGTATTTATTTTCCAACTTTCAAGCATTAGTGACACCTCTAATATTCTTAACGATTTTATTATACCATTAATAACTCCAGGAGAGCCTGCACTGACTTATATTCAATCAACATGCAGATAATCTCATTTATATGCCAAAAGACTAATGTGTTTTTAATCTCAATGCAACAACCTGGAGTTTTTTTTTTTTAAACACAGGCAACCAACATCCTGAAAGGAGATTGGGTTGTTTTATTTTTTAAAATAGAAGAAAGAGAGTTGATTATTGACTTGTTTCTAAATCCAGAATGTGTTAAAAAAAAAAAAAAAAAAAAAAAATGTTTGTCTGTGTGCCAAATGAACAAAGCAGGTCATTTAAAGTAGATGATTGACAAGGGTCTTCTAATGCTGGTTTCCAAGGATGATCATTTGGTGTATGATTTACATGCCAGCCCATCAGTTTTCAGAAATAATCATTCTCTATTAATTTCCGTTTTGTTTTTTTCACAAAGATAAAACTTTGGTGTGTGCTGGCTATATAAAACACTGCATCGTTTTTGCAACCAGTGAAATGTTTTTGAACAGAGAATCAATTCTTCGTGGCCTGCTGTTACACACAGCCTGTCATGTGTCTGTGAGTGAAAGTGTGTGGCAAGTGATTGTGAATATGAGGTTTTTTTTTAATTCTGTTCTTGCTTGAGCTGTAATGTCCACAAGATATGTTTCTTTTATTACTGTAAGTAAAATACATAATAAATAAAAACTGGAGTCCTTTTGTTACAGTTCTCTCTCTCTCTCTCTCTCTCTCTTTCTCAGTATGTTTTTCTGCATCTTTCACAAACACACTACATATGCTATTATTTCTTTCTTTCTCTCACTTTCATGCTCATACTTTCTCTCTGTTTTTCTGACTATCTGTGTATGTGTGCACCAAATAAGTATAGTTTTCACCAATTAATTTATACACAGACACACACACACACACACAAACACCCACCCACCCACAAACACACACCCACGCACAAACACACACATTAAGACACAAATAAATGCTCATGCAAATAATTATATAGATAAATACTCTCACACATATTCTGAACTCTGGACAAGGTCACCTAATAATTGTTATCCTACTTCACAGAGCTTTTTGTTTTGTTGTCATTACTGCTTTTTTCATCATTTTCACTTACTCCTTTTTAATTCTCCTTTTTATTGTATTTATTTTTCTCTGAAAACACGTAATTTTCTTTAAAAAAATGTTTTTGTTAAATTATTATTATTATTTATTTATTTTATTTTTAAAAATTAACAATATTCTTCTTCTTCATCTTATCAATAATATTAATAATAATAATAATTTGTTATTATTATTATTATTATTATTTTCCAAGTGAATATATTATAGTGACTTATTTTTTAAATTTAGTTTTACGTTTTTTAATGTTGATGCCAAATTCTTATGTAATTCATTACTACATTTTATTTATCTTGAACATTTGAACCCAATTTAAACAATCTAAGAAACAGAAAAGGTATAAAAAAAAAAAAAAAACTCAAAAAAAAAACAGGAAATGAAATAACATTAACTACCACTTTTACATCAGAAACAATAAAAATATAACAGAATACCATAAAAACACAAATGATACAATAAAAATACAACAGGTTACGATAAAAACATAACAGGATACTGTAAAAACACAAACGATACAACGAAAACATGACTAAAAGAATTTAAAAATATATTCTTTCTTTGAAAACGAGCCAATTCTTAAATGTCATTCACAGAAATTTAATGCCACTAATTTTCATTCTGCAGATGCATCCATTTTTTCATTTTTTTTTTTTTTTTTTGTCAGTAATTACTTCAGAAAGTGCAGACATTAAAACTTTTTACTGGAACCTGATTGAGCTGGATCTATTGCAAACTAGTATAACCACATAGGAAATGTTCCTATTCTACAGGACATTTCTTTATTCTTTGATCTCACAGTTGTGTCTATCGTTATGGTGACTGAATTGAGGGGGAGGTGACCCACTAAGGATGGAATTAAGGATGGAACTAACAGGTTTGGTGTGGGATGTTGGTAATTTCATTGACCAAAGGCTTTGAAACAGAAATCTCTCACATATTGTAATAACTAACGAGATAAGGTGTTACAGTTTTTATGTCCAACTTTGACTTGACAGGGGAGTGGATACAGAATTGTTTTATTATTTCAGCTCAATATGAAACTGATTTAGTAGTCAGAGAATAACTTTAATTTCAGCCAAAAAGCAAGAAGCACAAAAATCAAAAATCTTTAAACTTAAGATTAATTCATGTACCTAAAGTCTTAAAACAAAGCATCACACCTGTTGAATGGAAAACATAGTAATTTAGTGTTACAAGCCTGTTGAAAGAAAACTAGAACCTAGCATTTTAACAAGTAGATATTGTTAAGTAGAATAACATGACAAATCTGTTAAATAGAATCCAGCAATCTCAATAATATTTATAACAAGATGTTAAACAGACACCGTGAATCAAATAATACAGTATAGTACAGAATAATGTTGTATGGTACAGTATGGTATGTTATGGTATGATGGTTATACAGTATGGTATGGCATTGGTATGATACAATATGGTATGGTATGACACTGTATTCTATGGTATGATACAGTATGATATGATACAGTACAGTATGGTATGTTATGGTATAATATGGTGCAGTATGGAATGGTATGGTATGATACTGCATGCTATGATACAGTGTGATATGGCCTGTCAAGGCATGGTATGATACAATATAGCCTTGTTGTGATTACTGGATGTGAAGAACTGTCTGTATAACCAGCTGAGGCTCAGTTTTCAGGATCAGTTTTCTGAAAGCTGCTAGTGTTTCTCACATCAAAGAAACTATCAGACATGAGGTGCATAGCTGTTTGTGTAGCTGTCTTTGGAAATTAAAGAATTATATGCAATAATTGTGATGTTTAAGCCAAAGAATCTTCCATAATTACATAACAGAATACACACACAGGTTCTCCTTTAATCCAGTAACATTTCTTTTGAATTCAACTTCAGTTTGAAATCACTGATTTTGCTTTCAGGGAAATTCTTTTCAATGCTTAATACTGTTTGGTTTTTTTTTTTAAATTTTTGTTGGTTTGATATTTTTTTTTTTGTCCCATTAAAATTTTGTTTTATGTTGTGTTATTATTCCTCTTTTTTTCCTCTTCTTCTTTCATACCTTTTCTTTTGTTCTTTAAATTTTTTCTTTCTTTTTCTTAGTATTTTTATGCTTTTTTCTGTCTTGTGTTTTTCAATTCCAGTTTATAACAAAATCAATAGAAATTCTGTTTTTCCAAATGGAATGGAGTGCAAGATTGTTTTTTTATGGAAAAATTATTGACCATTCTAGACTGGAACAAACCACCTATTAATAAAAAAAAACCTCCAGAAATCTCTTTTAGGAAATCTTTCACTGTCTTCCAGACTCACACTTATGGACAGTGACAGCCAATAATGTCATTGTTCTTTGAAAATCTTCAAGTACGGTGGTTTAGCTGAATGCATGTGTTATTCAAAGATTTGTGTACAAAAAGCCTCAGCGTAATGTAGTTTGTCAAAAATGAAGTGTCTTCTTTCACACAGCCACTGTCTTAGTGACAAAATAAAATATTTTCTCGAGATGGGAAAAAGGATGTGGAGTTTTCCTGATGTATGATGGATAGCGGGATCAATACTTCTCGGATGACAGTTTAAAAATAATTTAATGCTGCTTCTTTTTTAGTGTGTCTGTGTTTGTCTGTCTGTATATCTGTATTCAAGTGTTTGTGTTTGTGTATAGCATAGTGTAGTGTAGTGTGTGTGTGTGTGTGTGTGTGTGTGTGTGTGTGTGTGTGTGTGTGTGTGTAAGTACGTATGTATATGCATGTATGTATGAATGTATGAATGGATGTAGGCATTTTGGTGCAGATGTGCATATATATATATATATATATATATGTATGTATGTATGTATGAACCAATGCAGGAATTTGTATGTTTGCATGTATGTATGTATGTATGAATGAAAGGAAGTATCTGGATGTCTATGTGTGAGAGAGAAAAACAGAAGCATTATATAAAAGTACACATGTATAAACCTACTTTTATATAATGCTTCATTTTTTTTTTTTTTTTTAATAAATATTATTAAATTTGACTGATGGTCAAATACTGTACGTCACACTTCACCAACATTCACATCCATTACCGCAGGTTATATCAGTAACTCGCTCACACACACACACTCACACAATGGAAAATGCTTAATCCATAGTAATGACTGCTCAAACTGTAATAATGCTTCATATATATCTGACCTGCAATTCACTTTGTGTCACCTGTCGCCATTAATAACACATCAGCAGATTCTAATAACAGGTTAGAGCGATCGTTTGCGAGGAGCAGTTAGGAGAAGGAGACAATGAATAAAGTACTCACTCCTAGGAGGCTGTGTGCTCAGACTACAGACTGCTCACGGAATGGCTCACATTGCATGTCCAGAAAACTCAACTGAAATAATGGCTAATGATTTGCCAATTTAGCCAGAGTCTGTATCAATTTAGCTTCTGCGCCTGTTGAATCCTAATTTAGCGTCCTTTTTTTCTTACATCTCTGCTGAATGGTTCTGATCTAGTTTGATTTCCTGACCCACTTCTTTGCTGGGAAATCATTTGTGGTAATCTTTATTCTTCTTCTTTTTTGCTTGATTTTTATTGTCATTCATATTTGGGTTAAATGAGTCGAGATGCAAATACCAGACTTTGTTGTATTATACGTTTTCAAATACTGATGATGTTCATGTCAGGAATGGAATCAAAATATCAAAAAGGGTTATTGGTGTGTGACATACACACAGACAAATAAATATACACATACTAACAGACAGACACAAGCTCATAAACAGGCACATACATACGTAAAACAAAGACATACAGACAGACAAATGGACAGACGTGTATGCATTTGAAATTACATGAACAGCTACTGTATATATTAAATTCTTCAGTAGCTGACATCAAATTACCTTACTTAAAAGACATCTGACACTAACAAGATTCATAAAGATGTTTTTTTTCTTTTTTCTTTTTGTTGGCTTTTTTTTTTAATAGCTAAATAATTAAAGTGTACATTAAATGGTCTGTCATTCACACTATTCAGACTTGTTGACAGGAAAACGTTTTTTGTCTGGATACAGTAGAATGTATTATTACCCAGTCCATTCAGAAAGAACCAGTAATTCACATGTCACTGCTTGTTACAGTGGTTTTATCTCGACTGGGGGTACATTAAACTAAGTATCATTACAGACATATAATTAAATTTAAAACGTGCTTACACATGCGTGTGGCATTATGTATACACAAAAAAAAAATATTAACTTTTAGATAAGATGATTATATTATTGTTGACTTGGCTTTGGTCAGTTATTGGTCAAGGCTGTAATAAATCATGTATATTTTGTTATAAATGTTTAAACAGTAATAGATTGTTATGGTTGTTGTTTTTTGGTTTGTTGTTTTATTACTAAATTAATTTTGTATGTTATTATTATTATTGTTTTTGTTATTGTTATTATTGTTGCTTCTATTTTTATTGTTGTTGTTGTTTTTTATTTGTTATTGTTATTATCAGTAGAAATAGTAGCAGTAGCTTTAGAAGAAGAAGTAGTAGTAGTAGAGCAGTAGAGTAACAGTAGTAGTAGTAGCAGTAGCAATACTAGAAGAAGTAGTAGTAGTAGTAGGAGCAGTAGTAGAAGTACTAGTAGTAAGTAGTAGTAGTAATAGAGCAGTAGCAATTGTAGTAGTAGTAGTTGTAGTAGTAGTAGCAGCAGCAGTAGTAGTAGCAGCAGTAGTAGAAGTACTAGTAGTAAGTAGTAGTAGTAATAGAGCAGTAGCAATTGTAGTAGTAGTAGTAGTAGTAGTAGTAGTAGTAGTAACAGCAGTAGTAGAAGTACCAGTAGTAGTAGTAGCAGTAGATGTACTACTAGTAGTAGTAGTAGTAGTAATAGAGCAGTAGTACTAGCAGTAGCAATAGTACTAGTAGTAGTAGACCCTTTCAGAAAATTGATGTATCAAAGAAAATCCAGATCTCTTTTTGCTGTTCATGGGAAAGAGCATATAAGCTAAATTATAACAGTAGTGCATGGAATGGCAGAAATAGGTGTTTTTTTTAATAATCTTTATTTTGACATTTTCATTTTATTACAGGTGTTCATTTTAACAAGTAGTATCTGTTGATCAAATAATTATTCCCTTTTTCTATTTTAAAATTTGGATACCTTGAACACTCCCCATCAAACTAAATACGTTTAAAAATCATTTTTCACTTAACTGAATAAATGAATAACAAGTTACTGACAACTCAGCAACAAAAATTACTTCAAGTTTTAAGTTTCATTCAGAAATCCATCAGAAAATTGTTTATTTTTTTCCAGAAAACTTTTTTTTAATGGTTATACTTTACCAAAAGAAAAAAGTTTCAAATTTCAAATTACGTTCTCAAATTACATTTTCAGTGCTTGAAAAGAGATCAGCTTACACTGAGGACATGAATCTAACATTACTTATTCACATCACAAACAAAACAGTCTTACTGTCAGAAAACCGTTATCTAGATTGATATCCACGTAAAGATTCTTCTTTCACACTTTATCTCCCTCAAATAAGATGCTATGCAACCTCAGTCATGCTTGCAATGTGACAGAATCTTTTGTCAAGTGATACAGCTGAGGTGAAACCATCTTTGTATCACAGTGTCGTGTGTGGTGACAACAGTCATTATACCTCGGTGAGACCATTGTACGAAACCACCGTCTCTCTCTACCACCAAGTGTTCTGTGAAATGGCTATCTCCAAAACCATGGTGTGGTGTATTCAAGAGTCATATGTATATGTATATATATATAAAAATATAAAATATATCGGTCTTTTTTCATCAGTTCTGTTACTTTACAGGATTAAGTTACTTCACAAAAGATTCAATTTTCCAAGTGTGTTACTGTATACCGACATAAGTTATAGTTTAAAATGTTTTGCTCAAAAGCAAGGCTGAAGCCCTAACAGTCAGATTTCAAAGCAGATAGCCTCATTTATCATTGTATAAGCAAACCTTGAACAAAGGGTTAATTTTTTTTTTTGTTTAAAGGAATTAATCCTAGGTAACCTTGGTCATGCTCTGGATTAAGTTTTTTTTTTTGAACATGCATGGGTGTATATGTGTATATACATATCCATATATATATATGTGTGTACACATACATACATATATATATATATATACATATACATATATACGGTGTTTATTAATTTGTAAATTCAATGATTTTTTTCCACACTAATATTCTAACAGAGTTTTAAAATATTTTTAACTGTCTTCAAGACAAATGGTTATTTTCTTCACTAACAATAATATTCTAAGACTCTCATAAATGATTTTTACTGAGTCTATGAGCCAACATTCTGAATATGCTACCACATTTCTGTGCTGGGATTTTTTTTTTTTTTTTTTTTTTTTTTTTTTTTTGGCTTACTAACATTTTAACATAATAACTTTTTTCTAACAGACTAATGTGTTAAGCTCTATTATTTTAAATCTAATTATGTGTTGCAAGTTTTAATGAAAAGACAGGAAAACAAAACTGAAGTCTCCTAAGTGAGTCATATTAATTAAATCCTTGGTTTTTTTTAAAAAGTTAATTAATTTTTTTTTTCAGTATTTGCTTTTTATTGTTGTTGATTTATGGATTTTTTGAAGAAAAAAAAAATGTTTAGGATTTTATTTTTATTTATTTTTTGATCTTATCTTAAAGCAAATATTTATAAAATAATTTAGTAATTCAAGTGAATTTTTATTTTTTTTTTTTTTTTTATTCATCATTTGTTGTAAACTTATAAATCACTGAAATTTTTTATTTAAGAAAAAAAAGATAAGCAAAGATGTACTATGCATCTTTATTTCCTGTTTTGCAAAATACTGTAATTGTTATATGAATCATTTATATTTTCCAACACACCTTAGCACATTTAATGTTGTCAGTTTGTTTCATCACCTCAGAATTGCTTACACTGAAAAATCTGGTTTTTCTGTTCAAAAGAGTGGAAAATGCAATCAGATAACTCTACAGTGATGACAAACTTACATCTTTCTAGTGTTAATCATGCCAAAAACCTTGTTGAATATTTCTCTGTTGTTATAGGCAACAGACAGTTTCTTCATTTTTTTTTTTTTTTTTTTTTTTTTTTTTTTTAGTAAAAAACATTTTATCTCAAAACAGAATTTTTCTTTGCTTATTTTTTCAAATAATTATTTAAAAAGAAACTGGTTTTTATCTCAATCTTTTCATCAGTCTTATCTTAATATGATATCATGTTTTCTTTCAACAAGTCTACGACACAGATTTATCGGCTGGTTTGTTCTGTCCAGGTTTTTGCCCAGGAGGCATCAATACTTAGAAACACAATGGAATGAATGTGGAAAAAATTTGTTTTTGAAGATTTTTTTTGTCTTTTTTTTTTTTTATATTTTGCTTTTTGAGGCAATAGTTTTGTTGTTTGTTTGGGGAATTTTTTTGTTTATATCTTTACATTATTTATTTATTTATTTATTTATTTATTTATTGCCCTTCAGGGTTTTCTTTACTAATGGTGACATTTTTAAACACTTGTATTAAAACTTTATTTTTATTTTATCTTGAATATTTTATTTATATAAACATCTTAGTTTTTACTTTATTTTCACATTTTATTGATATATTTTTTTTTATCTACCCTTTCTTTCTACACCATAATATATATTATTAATACCTTGGTATTTTTTTTTACATATTTTGCATTCACTTACTTGATTTTGCTAGGTGATAAACACATGTTTATTTATGTTATTTCACAGATTAACGTGAAAAAAAAAATCACATGCTTGATGAATCTTTGTGAAACTCTGATGGAGAAACACAAAATAATGTCATGAGTCAAGTGAGGCAGGGAGATTCCGGAGTCTGTCTGCCTCGGGTGACTGAACAGCCTCTTTGCTCTGCCTCTGTCAGCTGAAATCATGTTAAAACTGTTAGCGTCAAGGTGAATTTTGATACTGAGTCTCTGATCTGATTTATATACAGCTGGATCAGGTGTCTTGTTTCACAGATATTAACTGACATTTGTGTGTTTGTGTATTTTGTATGTACATATATGTGTATCTGTGTGAGTGTGTGTGTGTGTGTGTGTGTGTGTGTGTGTGTGTGTGCATGTGTGTGTATGTTGATGTTTATGTTTGTGTGAGTGTATATATCGATGCCTGTATGTTTAAGAATGCATTTGGGTGTGCTTGTCTGTGTATGTGTGTATGTGTACACATTGTGTGTGTGTGTGTGTGTGTGTGATTATATGTGTGTGTGTGTGTATATTGTGTGTGTGTATGGTATGTGTGTACATGAGTGTGTATTGTATGCAATCAGTAAAATGTATTTTAGTGAGTGAGTTTGTTTCCATGTGTTATACATCTATGACATATGTATGTATCTCAGTAATGTAGATGTAAAGATTACAAAGCAAAACATTCTGTGTGGCCACTGCACAATCTCTCTGAGATCTAATCTAGAAATTAACCATCTTAATTCTAAATTCTAGTGTTTCTGTTTTAATTATTTAACCTGAGAGATCCTTATTAAAAAAGAAGAAGAAGAAGAAGAAGTTGAAGAAAACTAAAAACAAATAAATAAAACAAATTAACAAATAAATAAATAAAACTACTGTACATTTCATCCATACAATGAACTTCTGTATCAAACTTCTTTTATCTTGTCAGGTTAATTTTTAAACACAGTTTTCTTGACAGGGTATTTTTATGAAGAAAAAAAAAAATAAACCTTGTTGAGTTTATCTGCAAATCTGAACCATTCCAGCAATCAGCTCACTTATCTGTGATCACCCATCTTGACAGCTCAATGGGTGGGTGGGCAGATTGTCTGATCCCACTTAAATCTGATCCTGAGCTAATTATGTGCTGCAGACAGTGCAAGTGTTAATGAGTAGACACAAAGACACAGGACGTCTTCAAAACAGCAGTCTCCTCAGTGAACCAATAGTCCCAGTAGTATTTTAAGGAAATCTTCTCAAATGGTTGAAGACTGTGTCAGATAAAGGAGACTGGGTAAATACAGGAGACCATGTCATTATAGGAGATTGTGTCAAATATAGGGCACCATATCAAATACAGGAGACTGTATCAAATATAGGAGACCATGTCAAATATAGGAGACCATGCCAAATATAGGAGACTATGTCAGTGTAAGGTACATTGTCAGATCAGGAAAAAAAGTAACAATCTAGGAGATCACCACCAGTGTAAGAAGTGCACAGACTGTCTAGTGACATTGTCAGTCAAGGATGTTCAGATCCCTGAGTTCACAGTCACTCTAGAGAGTCTGGCAATCTCAGCTATTCTAAATGTGCAGTGCTGTCAGTCTGTGCATATCATTTCAGAGGTTTGTTGCTGTTTCAGGGGTTTGTTACTGTTTCAGGGGTTTGTTACTGTTTTAGGGGTTTGTTACTGTTTCAGGGTTTTGTTACTGTTTTAGGGGTTTGTTAGTGTTTTAGGGTGTCAAAGACAATTCATGTTGCACAAAGGAAATCTTATATTCTCATTTATCAAGTGTTTTTATGCAGAAAATCTTTGCTTTTCATTAAAATATCATAACAAAAATATATGCCTTTTATTATTCTCTTTTTACTACAGCTTTCTAAAGTTAGAAATTACAGTTGCAAAATATATTTAGAATTACGTTTTACATTTCACAAAACACCGTTTGAATGTAGAATTAAATCTGACAGTTCACAAAACATTTTAAAATAATATTTTACTGTTACAAAACACATTTGTTTCACAAAAAAAGAAATTAGTTATATTTTACTTTTCAGCAAGAATACTTAATTAAACTTTACCTTTCGCAAGGTATATACAGAGCTGTACTTTGCAGTTACAAAAATAGTTATATTTTATATTTGTAAAGAGAGAGACTGATATTATTTTACATGGCTATAAACACACAAGTGAGAGTTATATTTCACTAGAAAAACTCTTCAAGGTAAATGTGAGAACGTGTGGAATTTCAGAACAGGTATTTCTACAAGAATATTTACTCTGTATATATTTTGCCAAATAACAGCCAGAAATTCTGTCAGTATGTTTTTCTTGTATTGTTTTCAACCGCTGAATTTTTTTTGATAGGTTTGTCAATTTTTTTTCATCAGTCTGACTAGGTATAGGAAAGAATGGATGTGTGTATTGATGATTGAAATGATATGTATGAATGTTTGTGCTTTGATGTATGTATGTATGTATGTATGTATGTATGTATGTGTGTGTGTATATATATATATATATATATATATATATATATATATATATATATATATATGTATATGTATATGTATATTTATATGTACATGTATGTATGCATGCATATAGACACATGTCTGTTGTATGTTCAATAATAGTTAATATTAAATAATTAATCTGATTAAGGAAGATAGAATAATTTTCATTTGTAATCTAATAACCACTGCAAAAAGTTAGAAAATTAATAACAACTTCAATGCGATGATTAAAAAAAAATTAAAATCTAAAATACAATTCTGTGTCTATTTTTATTCTGCATGGAGACTGGGAATCTCAGACACATGAAAACTGACAGTAATTCCCATGGTCAGTAGAAAAAATAATATTTTAAAATAAAATTCCATTTGAACAAACTGAAATAAACAAAAAATAAAAAAAATAAATAAAAAGGAAGAAAGTAATTTCCAAATAATTGCTAGAAGAAATATTAATAATTTAGAATAATATCTCATTTGTTCAGCCATTTTTGTCTATCTATATTATTTAAGACTGAATTTTGGAGAAACAAAATTAATAATAATTTCCATTCCACTGATCAGCCCAAATAACAATAATATTAAATCAAACTCCATTTAAACTGACTGAGCTAAATAAAGAAAGATTATTTAAAAAAAAGCCACATAATAAAACAACTTCCAAAGTGACTGTAAAATAAACAATTTAAAATAAGATTCCATTTGTGTATATGAGCTATATTTATTTCGTTTTTACACTTCAACAGAGAGAAAAAAAGTTTATAATTTCCTTGTTGAAATAATAATTTCAGCTGTACATGAACTATATTTCATTTTTGCTCCAAGACAGAGAATAAACAACAAACAAACAAACCATTAATTTCCATGTCAGAGAACAAAAAATAATTAATTTCCATGTTGAAATAATAATAATTTTAAATAACATTCCAATTGTACATGAACAATATTTCACTTTCACTCCAAGACAGAAAAAATATACAAAATCCCCCCACACAAAAAAAACACCAAAAAAAAACTCCCAACCAAAAACAGCCAAAAAAACACCATTAATTTCCATGTAAAAATGATAACAGTTTTAAATAAAATTCCAAAGATACAAAACCACAAACAAAACCACAAAAACCCCCACAAAAACCCCACAAAAAACCCCACAAAACCAGACTAAACATTAATCTCCAAGTCACTGGCTAGCTGAAATTATAACAATCTTAACTAAAATTCTACACAATTGTACATGATCTATTTTTATTTCATTTTTACACAGATATCAAAACATAAAAAAAACAAACAACCATCATTAATTTCCATGATGAAATAACAATAATTCTAAATAAAAATTAAATTTCAACCGTACATAAACTACATTTCACTTTTACTCTAAAACAGAGAACAACAACATCAACAACACACCAAAAAAAAAAAAACCCACCAAAAACCCCCATTAATTTCCTTGTCGAAGTAACAATAATTTTAAATAAAACTCTAAACGTACTGGTACTTTGTCTGTCACTGTTAAATTGAGACAGAGGAAGAAGCCACACTGATTTCCACGTGACTGGTTAAGGTACCAGCCTTAACCCCGAAGACATCGCCAGCTTCCTCACCACAACAGTGTTGACTGACACAATCAATATTATCACTGGCTCTGAGTGTATTGATCAAACACCAGTCATGTTTGACCATGCAGAAAATGGACGAGGAAAATACACTGAAATTATTTTTTCACTTGATAATCTAAACACAAAAGGATTCTGCGAAGAAACTGGAGACCAACAGCTGATGTAGTCGAGTGACAGATAGTTTGTAGCTGCAGTGTTGGTGTCACTGCCACGATGCTGTGAGTACAGAAAAAGTGCAGTAATGCCAACCAGTGCTGTAATCGTCTGATAGGTTGTTGTTGGAGTGTTGATGTCAATGCTACGATGCTGTGAGACAGAGAAACACACCAATAATGCCAGCACCATAATGGTTTGATAGGTTGTAGTTGCAGTGTTGATGTCAGTGCTACGATGCTGTGAGATAGAGAAACACACCAATAATGCCAGCACCATAATGGTTTGATAGGTTGTTGTTGGAGTGTTGATGTCAACCAGTACAGAGTAAACAGCAGTAATGCCAACCAGTACTGTAATCATCTGATAGGTTGTAGTTGGAGTGTTGATGTCAGTGCTATGATGCTGTGAGGTAGAGAAACATGGTAGTAATGCCAATGCCATGATCATCAGATAGGTTGTAGTTGGAATGTTGGTGTCACTACAGTGATGGTGTGATATAGTAAAACACACCTATAGTATAACTGCTGTACTGATATGATAGTTAAATGCTGACTATTACCACAAGACTGTTAATTGTTTTAATACTATCATCTGTACAGCAGTGTGTAATTACAACTACTATTACTACTACAACTACTACAACATGCTGTTCTAATGCTGCAGTGGTTTATCGAATGAATAATGCTACCACAACACTTGTATTGTCATTGACAGGAGCTAATGGGGAGAGACTGATGTTATTTGCTTTGACACTGATCAACATTTCACTTCATTAATCAGCTAAAAGTTTTTTTCAACAGTTAATAATGGAACTGAGAACAGTGTGACTGCATGTGTGAATTAGAGCAAAAGAGAGAGAGTGTGTGTGTGTGTGTGTGAGAGAGAGAGAGAGAGAGAGAGAGAGAGAGAGAGAGAGAGAGAGAGAGAGAGAGAGACAGACAGACAGACAGACAGACAATAGCAGAGATATGCAGATAGATATAGAGACAGAAATAGACAGAAAGAAAAACAGACACAGACAGAGAAAGAAAGAAAATGATATAGCAAAAAGAGAGACTGTTGGACAGAAAAAGAAAGAGAGTATCAAAAAGAGAGAGAGAGAAAAAAGATATAGTTAAAAAGAGAGAAGAATTTGGAATATTTTAAGTTATCACAATAAAGAAATGTATATCAGTCACTTGTAAGGTTCAATTAATTTGCTGACAGAACTGGAGAGAGAAAGAGAAAGAGAGAATGAGTAAGAGAGAATGAAAAGTGTTTAAGAGTGATAGATAAATACAATGAACAAGAGAGAGATAAGTTTTAATGAAAATTATGATGATGTCCATACCACATAGTGCTCTAAGGCTAGACAACTGAGCAATGTGTTTTAATAATTTATAAGAACTGAATTTATTTAATAACTGAAAGTGATAGAAAAATAAAAATAAACTGTTATGACATTTTTGATGACACCCATAACAGCTTAAGGCCAAATCTGGCTGCAATAATATTAATTATGTAAAGGTCTAGAATTTATTAAATAAAATAGAATAGGTTGGTGATATTACAAGCTGTTAAATGATATTAAAGTAAATTAACCAAAAATATAAATAAAGTCATTCAAAAATCAAAACACAATATATTTTTTCAAACCATTAGCACAAATATCTCTAGTTCCCTAACATACAAAATTCATCAGAACCAAAATATATATTCCTAATTCCAATATCTACAAATTCACTAACACTCACAGTTCTACAAAAGCCAAAAATGCATTTTATTCTTCAGACCTGTAACACAAATACCTCCAGTTTATAAACATAGAAAATTCTACAGAAACCAAAAACAAATCATATTCTTGAAACCAGTTTTCTAACTTACAAAATTTTACAGACCCCCCCATCCCACCCCTGCACATACACATACAAACACATTATTATCTTTAGACCCTGAACACAAATATCTCCATTTCCTTAACATTACAAAATTTGCACAGAACCAAAACACACAAGTCAGAAGCTTTTAATAAGACACACAAAATGTTTTTAAAAAACCAACAGACCTCCAGTGCTACACTCTGTATTCCAGGATGATGAGTGTGTTGTGCAAACAAACACGGCAATATTATCATTTTATTACCCACTTCTGCACCTTGTGTTGATCTACACACCCTCATAATAGAATCCGCTAGAGCAACCAGGAGTTTTTACACCAAACGTGTGTTTACCCTTAAGTTATTCATTGACATTCCATGGAGTTCACAATCCCCAGGTGTCCTGTTTCAACAGGTTCCTAACACAGCACAAGAGAGCAGACATTGAAATAGCAGGCTGGAAATTAGTGCCAAAATGTCAGACACTTCTTCTTGGAACTTAAACAGAAACGAAAACACTTGAGTTGGAGATGCAACAACATGTAAAGAGTTTGTCACTTGTGTTCAGTGTGTTGATGTAAAGACATTTGTGTTGTAGCAGGTTTTGTCTCTTGTGTTGTAACATCATGTAACAGTTTGTCTCCTTTGTTGTAACATCATGTAACAGTCTCCTGTGTTGATGTAAAAACATTTGTGCTGTAACATCATGTAACAGTTAGTCTCCTGTGTTGATGTAAAAACATTTGTACTGTAACATCATGTAACAGTTTGTCTCCTGTGTTGATGTAAAAACATTTGTGTTGTTACACACATTCACACACACAATATATACCCACCCAACTCTAGGCCAGTGACATAATATGTTGATAACAGCTGCTATGATCTAGAATAGACTTTTTCAGCCATAAAGATGATAATAAAATTTTATTGTTAACAACAAATCAAGCAAACAGAATCAAGAGAGAAAGCATATTACACTAAAGACCACTTCTAGCTACATATACTTCAGTGAAATCTAAATTAACTAAATTGTCAAAATGTTCTTTTGTGTATATGAATCTTGTTTTCACTTTTCGAGCTACTATGATATTCGCAGACAAAAACCAATTTACTGTAATTGTACTTTGTCTGTTTGTACCACTTCTCAGCAAATCCTTGTTTATTACCAAAATTTGTCTTCTGCAAAGACTGAGAAAAGTCTGAAGATGTAAAGCATGGGTTTACCAATAAATTGTTTTTCTAGTATTTTAATTTTTAACCTCTAGTGGGAGTTCGCTGATCTACTTTGAAAATGGAGTTTCTCAGCCATTTTACATATGTGTTGGCATTCAATTTCCACCTTGCTCCTTGGAGGCATCGCAGAATTGGATTCAGTCTTTTCCAATAGTGCATTATTGGAGATGATCAAATACAACTTATTTGTTGTAGACTTCTGGCATTCCAAATGGCAAGAAAACTGGGTCACAGCTAGTGGCAAATGCCTAATAAAGATCTGTGTGTGTGTGTGTGTCGCATGTTACTGTATTTGTGTGTGTGTCTTTTTAAATATATTTTTAATATATATATATATACACACACACAGAGAGAGAGAGAGAGAGAGAGAGAGAGAGAGAGAGAGAGAGAGAGAGAGAGAGAGAGAGAGAGAGAGAGAGAGAGAGTAAATATGCAGGTATGTACAAATACGTATGTAGATAAAAATTGACAAAACTATAATTTTACATACATCAGTGAGATAGCATTTAAAATAATTCAAAAGAAACCATCAACAAAAACAGAACTTGCTGTCTTCAGTACTTCAGATAAGTTTTATACCAGTGAGACACTCAGAGTCATAAATAATATTATTAAATAAAACCTTTTTAAATCTTCAGTAACAGTGATCTGTTATTAGTTGTTCTGAGAGTGATGATAAATAGCAGGAGGTTTACCACAGATAAAGTTAAAGCATCTTTAATGGAGTGACAGTATTGGTCCTAATGCATTTTATTTATTTTCATTTCTTATGAAAATGTCAGCAGATTATATAGATTTGTCTGTCACCACTGTATAGGAAATTCAGACTGACTTGACATTATTACACATAATTCGTTTCTGAATTAAAAAAAAAAAAAAAAAAAAAAAAAATAAGAACCCTTCTTTATGGCTGATTTCTGATTCCTGAATTTATGTCCCAGCAAATAAATAACACAGGTGTCATTTTGAGAAATAAGAGAAAATGTCAGAGTATGAAACGGTGATATATCGCTAATCACGTCTGAATGATGAAAGCATTTACAGCATCATTGGCTGATTAATTACTGCAGCAGCAGCAGGATCTGCTTATAACTCTTGGGCTGGTTTAACAATGAGAGGTGACACAAAAAGGAAGAGTGTGTTTATTCTCTGCTGTTAATGTGTTTAGCTATCATCTGCAAACACAGAGAGAGAGCTATGGTAATCTGCCGTGATGTTGGCAGTAATGAAGAATGAAAGATCTATTTCAGGAATTGTCGTAATTACAGTAATACAGCTTAATGGGGGACCAATGGCTTGAAGAGTATGGGCTACCAGGAACAGTTCTTCCTGGTCCTCTAATTGAGGATATATCCTGTTGCAGCATTACTGCATTATATTGTATTTTATGTTTTCCTGTTTATTGGAAGGCATGTATAAAAGATAACTGCTTGCTAATTGATAAGAATGATAACAAAGTAGAAGCTGCAGACGTCCTTTCATTGATAATTATCACAATTTATACTTTTATTATGAAAAGGATTTATATACAAATTAATAAACAGTAAATGAATAAAATAATGAATGTGAACAGAATACACATTCACAGACGTTTCTTAAGTTTTTTATTAGAATTTTTGGACAAAAAACTTTATGATTAAAACAAATTCAGACATTTTATTATTATTTATTTCTTTCTTTATATTCTTAAATAAGATTACAAAAGACTAAAAAAAGAAATATTTTAAAATACGATCTGAACCTCAAATTAGAATAATTATTGTTAATTATTTTATAAATTTTTTGGAGATCTACAAAAAATGTTTTGGAACTGAGATATGAAAGGTAAACATTTAATGTGAAAATATCCACAAATATCTACATCTTTCCTATCTGTACATCATGCATGGATGGGTATTGACTCTGTGCTAATTTTTATTTTTAACTTACAATGCAATATATTTGTGTCTTAACAAATTGCTTAATCTGAGAATAAAAAGGTAAAGTAAAATGTTGTTTGTTTAAGTGAAAATAAACCCCACTGATTTCTGTTTTTGTTGTGGTATTGTTTTTGTTTTTCAGTTCCGTGCCAAACTTTTGCAGAAGTGTTTATTGCAGTCCACCAGACATTCCAAACTACCAGTTTGTTCTCACCCAAACTGCAGAATGATTTGTTTTCTTTAAGATTATTTATTAAACTGCTAATAACCAGTTTCTTAAACACCATCATTGCTGTTGTAATTTGAACTTATGTTCTGAATATTCACGTCAACAGTGATGTAGATTATTATGTATCTGTCAGTATTATTGTTTTTGTTTTTAATATGTGAGGTATTTAAGACATGTTTTCTCAGTGATAGTTGCTGTTATCACTGATATTATTTAAGCAAAATAATTTCTTATTGTTACCTTTTAAGATACAATATTTTATTAAACTTATTACTTACAGAAAGTTTGACATGCATTTAAGAAAGTTTTTCTTATTTGTTAATATCACTAATACTATTTTGGCAAAATAATATCATATTGATATATAATAAGATATAAATATATATATTTTTAATTATTATTTAAAGGAAAGTAGTTCTTGAATTTAAGAAAGTATTTCTTACTTTTTTTTATCCCCAATAATTTATTTTAAAAAAAATATAAAAAAAGATTCATATTACATTTTCAATAAATTAGGTATAAAAATGTTATCAGAACTTTTATTTTACATAAATTATGTTTGAAGTTAAGAAAGTTTTTATTTTATATTTATATATATATATTTTTTTTTTTTTTTTGTATTGTTATTATTGTCAATATTATAACAGTAAAATAACATCCAGTTTTTGCATGTCAGTAAATCAGATACTAGATATTTCATTATTTATTGTTTTATTCAAAAAGTTAGATAAAATTTAAACTAAAGATTAATAAATAAAGGCTCAATGAATGACCAGACAGAACATAAGCTACATAATACTGATAATAACAAAATACAAAGGACATTCTTAAAGTCAGAGAGTAATAAAAATAATAATGTTAGTCATAACAAATAAAGATGATAAAATCATGAGACATTACTGTTACACAGACAACACTGATAACTAAAAGTAAAATACATCATTAAGATAAGATAATGATACTAGAAAATTGTCTTCAGCAAAGAGCAATTTTAAAAAATGTAAAAGATAGTTCTTCATTATATTATACACAACACTGATAATAAAAACTAAAACACATCATTAAGATTAGAAAATTATTTTTGTCAAATAGCAGTTAAAGAAAATGTGCTTGACTGTACTTCATTATGTCAGAAATATTAGATATAATAAAAACTGAACATCAGATATAAGTAATACTGCAGACATTACATGTAAAGAATTGTGTTAAATAAATCCATTAATTTACCCCAACTAATTTTTTCGATGTAATAACTGAAAACTGAAAGAAACTGTGGACATTATTTTATTTAAATAATATTGATAATAACAACAACAACAGCAGCAGCAACAACAACAACACTAATAATAGCAATAACAACACTAACTGTAATAATAAAAACAACAACAATAATAAGTAAAGACAAATCTAGTTTATGGCAATATTATTCAAAAACATTATAGCCAAGGTAATTATAAACTTTATATTTCATGGTCATAAGAAAAATAACAAAAAAACAGAAGGTATGTTAAAACAATATTGAGAATAATAATTAAGGACTATTTAAAGTTCAGAAGAAAGTAAACCAGTCATTAACTAAAAAAAAAAAAAAAATGATAACCTTTTAAGGCTAAACATGATTTTCACTAAATGTCATTAGTTATTTAGAATGTATTTATTTGGAAGGCAAAATGACATTAATAAATCAAAACTGATATTTTCCTAACAACTAATTTTAATAAAATAATGCCAGTTACTTGAAAAATTATAAAGATACTTGTAAAGAGAATGGCAATGTTAACAAACCATTAATACTATCTTCTTTACTGATTCCCACAAAATCACAAGATTTTTATAGCAAGAATTAAATTATACTGGGTTGTTTTTTTCTTCTCATATTTTAAAGATAAAGACAATTTTAACACTTCTTGAATAATAATTTTCTTAATTCTGATTCTAACAAAATAATATCATTTAGTATAAAAATCTTCTCTTTTTCTTCTCTTAACCTAAAGTTAAAAGACAGTTTTAACAAATCCTTATTTTTATTTTCTAGTCTGTGACAATGTCGTCCAATCTGACGCCATCATGTCTTATAAGCTGCCATTGTCAGAACATGGCAGGAATTTTTACCCCACTTTCAGTGAATTGTCAATAGAATACTTGGCCTAAATATATAATAGCATCTTGTAAATGTTACTTCATTTGACCAAGATTGGCAGATTTTTTTTTTTTTTTTTTTCACTTTGAAAGAAGATGGAAAGATAGGGGAAAAAAAAGATGATTTTTCCAGATGTGGAATTTGAAAAAAAAATAAATAAAAATGAATAAATGAGTGAATCTTTAGAATAATTTAGCTAGGAAAATATTTTTTTTAAATTAGCTATTTAATTTTTTTTATTTATAATATATTATATACAACAACAACACTGATAATAATAATGATAATAATAACAATAATAATAATAATAATAATTACACAAGATATTGATTAATAAACATAATAAAAATTATAATAACAATAATCACAACAAAAATAATAAAAATAATAACAATAATGATGATATAATGCAATTAATTACACAATGAAATCTTGATTAATAAACAAATTAATAAGCAAACAAACAAACAAACAAATACATATTGAAAAAAAATAAATAAAAAAAAAGGAAAAAAAGAAACAACTCAAATGTGGACCAGATTTGTAATTAGGACTAGACAAGGTTTACTCTTTCATCACTGACATTTTCTTATGAGACATGTCAAAAACCCAGCCAGTAAAAACATTCCACACAAACTGATCCCAGAGTCAAGTTTAACTAACCAGTATAAAATACCACATTTTACCTGACATTTTCTTTTCCATTTTTTTTTTTTTTTTTTTTTTTTTCACTTCTGCCAGCAATGATATGCATCATTAGCATTGCCTGAAGATTGTATGTTTGTTTTTAGACAGATACTTTTTTTTTTTTATCTCCTTTTACCTTTTTTGTTTGTCTTTCACATTCCAGGGAATGAAAAATTAACGATGTGTAATATATTGGTGGTACGTCAGTGTAGCGTGTTGCATAACAGTTTTAACTCATGTTTGTTATGTCACCATTCATCATCTTGGGGTTTATTTGTTTGGTTTGACTGAAACAAGATACTTTTATATAATATATGTCTATGTTAAGTTTAGAAGAGGTTAAATTTTTAACTTTTTATATCAGTTGTAAAATATATTGCGTTGATTAATATATTCATTTGTTCATTTGTTTATTTTTATTTTACATTGATTTGTTTGTTTGTCTGTTTATTTATTTGTTTATTTGTTTATTTATTTATTTTATATATATATAATTTATTGATCATTTTTATATTAATTAATTAATTCATTTATTCCTAGATCAGCAAATTATACTGTCTTCTAAAACCTACTCACGCATTTTCTTTCTAACATGCATACCCTCTAACATGTATACACTCATCTTTTCTGTTGTTTCTCTCTCTCTCTATCTCTCTGACACATATACACTCACTCTTTCACACACACCCACCCACCCACACACACACACACACACACAGTCCCTCTCATTCACCCTGACACACAAAAACAGACACACCCTATCTCCATTTCACAAACATCAGGAACACACACATTCTTTCATTCACCTCCTCCACACCCACTCAATCCCCCCTCCCCTAATCATTCTCTCTCACCCACACAAAATACAACCACTAACAACTGTTCCAAAACACTGGGTACAGAATCAAAGCAAGGATCTTTGTTGATCATTTCCGTGACTCCATGTGGCATTGAAAGGCTAAAAACACAGAAAGATAAAATCAAGAAGAAAAAAACAAAACAGGATGACAGACTGTTATGAACAGCCAGGAATCAATGCAACCCATCTACACAGAGATCTTATCCAACACAAACAGATTTTCTTGTACTAAACACATACACTTAATTCCTTCTGTCACTAGGTTCCTGTTATACCTTCACAGACACACAGATCTCACTTGTTAAGCATTTACCAGTGTTTGGGCTGTTTGTAAATATTTGTACAAGCTTTTTTTTAAAATAATACTAGTTTATTTTTATTTTTAAAAAAAACAAAAAAAAAGGTTTTGTGTTAAGCCTTGTTAAAAATAACCAACTTGTTAGATATTTTGAATAATTCCCTGAAGTTATTACTGATTTTAGCAAAATTCTTTCATTTATTTTTAGAATCTAAAGATATTCTGAAGGTAAATGAAAATGCTTTCAAATCATTTTTATTTTCTAAAATAATTTTAGTAGAGATAGAAATGTGTCATTAAATCAACATTTAAAAAAATATTAAGCACAAAGTTATATATATTTTAAATGATACTGTTATATATATATATATATATATATATATTTTTTTTTTAAAGATGGTAGTTAGAATTTTTAATAGACTTATAAAAAAAAAAAGTATTAATTCACTAATAAGGAGAAAATATTCTTATTTTAAATAATATAAATTTTTTCTGTCACAGCTTCTAAATAATTTTAATTCTTAAATAATATCATGTTCACATTTTTCAAAATATATTATTATAATTTTATAAAGTTATAAGACATTTAGCATTTTCTTAATATTTCCTAACATCATCTGTACCAGAACATTTACATTAATCTAATCATTGTGATATATTTCACAAGTAAAAAAATATCAGTCATATTTAAATCATCTTAATTTTTCTATTTTTTTTTCAGGTTTTAACAGCCGTATAAACAACAGTTACATCTTTATCTTGTAGTTCATTATTAATTTCAAATAAATAAACCTTTCTATTTCTTAGTCATACACAAAAATTTACATGGCAGCAACATATTTCAATGTCAGCAAATTATCCTTAATGCCTTTAATTTGACCAACATAATTACAACACTCCATAAAACACCAGTGGTTTTGACACCAGTATTATAATTGACAGTATTTAACAAGTAGCTAATGAACAGATTAACAAACAGAAGGCAAAGAGTGCAAACTGCCAGTAATTCCACATTTAACCTGAGTTTTTGAAATTAGACTAGTCACTGAAATGCCCTTGTTTAAATAATGACTTTGCACTTTAAATACAATTAGCATACAACCTCAAAGAAAAGGGATAAATTTCCCTCCCTCCCTCCCTCCCTCAAAATGATCTTAATAATTGCCAGGGTATAGACTATACCAAAGTGCCAATAAAATCATTTTCCTTGATGAAGAAGTATAAGGAAGTGTATAAGTTGACTGAGCATGTGCAAAGTTTGTGCATTGCACGTGGGTGATATAAATATTCTCTATGTCTCATGGGAAGATTTTTTTTCTTCCTTTCTTCCATGTGCAGGTGTGAGACACAAATGTGTGGAGGAAATTAATAACAGAAGAAAATTATTTTAATTTGCCTGTCTTCTTCAGTAGAAATCCCTTGGTAGAAAGTCTTGTGTGAAAGTTGTTTTTTTCTTTGTTTTTTTAATTACCTCAAGGCCATTTCTGACTTTTAAATTGTTTTGTTCTTCTCTGATATGAAATAGAAATGTTATTGCCAGCTTATCATATTCTATGAAAAATATTGTGTGTATTCATAATTTACTTTAATACATACAGATACACTGACTGATAGATAGATAAGCAGACAGAGAGATAAAAAGAGAGAGAATGAGAGTTTGAGAGAGAGACAGACAGAGTGTGTGTGTGTGTGTGTGTGTGTGTGTGTGTGTGTGTGTGAGAGAGAGAGAGAGATAAAAAGAGAGAATGAGAGTTTGAGAGAGAGAGTGTTTGTGTGTGTGTTAGTGTGTGTGTGAGAGAGAGAGAGAGAGAGAGAGAGAGATAAAAAGAGAGAATGAGAGTTTGAGAGAGAGAGACAGAGAGTGTTTGTTTGTGTGTGTGTTGTGTGTGTGTGAGAGAGAGAGAGAGAGAGAGAGAGAGAGAGAGAGAGAGAGAGAGAGAGAGAGAGAGAGAGAGAGAGAGAGAGTATAATCAAACAAATTTTGAGGGGATTTAAAAAAAAAAAAAAAAAGATTCTGCAATGATCCCAATTTATAACAAACTTTATTTTACCAAATGATCTAATTCAGTATGTCAGACTCAGGGGCTAATTTAAAACATTCACACTAACCTATTTTAGCAAACCCAGACTGTAAAAGAAGTTCCTGTCTAATTGGTTTCATTTTGCCCCAGCAGTTCTGAGACAAGCCTACAAAAATCTGAGTCTCTGACTTAACAAGCTGCCTGTGGAGATTGTGCTAAGCTATGTAATGATTGCCTGCTATGATGGATGTATCTATGAGGAAATCTGACTTTAATTTGTCTCTGCTGGGGAATCTGAGTGGTGTATTGTACTCGCGCACAGGTGAGATGAACAAGTATGTAGACTGAACACACTCAGGGGATCACATCAGTTCAGCAAGCATGTCATATCAGTTCATGAATGATGCCATTTCAGTTCATGGATGATGTCATATCAGTTTAGCAGGCATGTCATCATATAAGTTCTGCAAGCATGTCATATCAGTTCTTAAATGCATAACAGTTCATGATTTGATGACATATTAGTTCATGAATGAATGTTATATGAGTTCATGAATGCAGGTTATATCAGTTTAGCAGGAATATCACATCAGTTCGTGAATGCATGTCACATAAGTTCTGGAGGTATGTCATATCAATTCAGCAAGAATGTCATATCAGCTCTTAAGTGCATAACAGTTCATGAATGCATGACATATTAGATCGTGAATGCACACCCTAGCATTTTGCAAGCATATTATGACAGTTTATGAATGCATGTTATATTGATTCAGCAAGCATGTCATACAAGTTCTGCCATCATGTCATATCAGTTCATGAATACATGACATATTAGTTCATGAATGCATAAAATATTAGTTCACGAATGCATGTCATATCAGTTCATGAATGCATGTCACATAAGTTCTGCAAGCATATCACATGAATTCAGCAAGAATGTCTTATCAGTTCCTGAATACATGAATTATGAGTTCATCAAACATTTCATGTAAGTTCAGGAACCATGTCAAATCAGTTCAGCAAGCAATTCATAACAATTAGAAAGAATATGTTATTAATTCAGTATCCATATGTTATGTTGTAAAAGTTCTCTAGCTAATCACATGACATCAACAATGATTTCATATTAGATCATGTAGACGTGTCATATTAGTTCAGAAACTTATCCGTTTATATATATCACAAACCTTGAATATGAAATATAGGTTTATGAAAATCTATTACACATCTTTGTCAATGTGTCATATAGGTTTGCTTGAACATGTACAAATGTCATAACAATTCAGTAAAGACAGTTTTCTTTTATTACATATTTTTTATTAGATCAGTAAAGAAAATTACTGATAAGAAAGACTATTAGTGCAGTACAATATTCTGCAACAAACAAACCGTAGGCCTGCGATATTCATTTCGCAAATTCTTCTCGTGTGTTTAGCATCAAACCAGAGGACTGCGGGTTATTAAAAGTCATTTAGCTGGATACAAACTGCTTGTTAACCGCACAGCATTTCCTGGAAGCAGGACTCACTGGTGATCTGTTGTCAAACTTTCCATTCAGTCTTGCTGTGGCCATCTTGATTTGGAATCATTCGAGCCGCACACCTCCGCAGAAAGACTCGGAACATCTGCAGCATTTGAATTCTTGGGTAAACAAGCGGAGTGAAAAAACAGAGAGATTTTGCATAAAACTTGTTAATTGTTTCTTGGATAGCAGTAAAACACGTGATTGATGGGCTTGGACCTCTGCCTATTGGCAGGGGGCAGCACTGTCAGGCCGGGGGGGGTTGTTTCTGTGAATGTGTACCGGCAATTACAAAGCATGTTTTCCTCAAATCCAAAGTATCGGGTTTGCTACACTGCTGCACTGGAAGACTGAAACTGTAATGTTTATTTGAATGGTTTGTTCATCCTGATAATAGTTTTCCCAACTGCAGGGCTTTAGACTTTGTGTTGCAAAAAAAAGAAAGAGAAAAAAAAAATTTTTTTTTTTTTTTGTTCTCTACGTCCTTCATCTGAAATGAATTATACTAGAAGTTTAAAAGATAAATAGGAAAATGTTGAAAGGTGTTTGTGTTATTATAGTTAAAGGTGTTTGTGTTATTATAGTTAAAGGTATTTCCGCTTTGGAACAGGACTTTGTCATTACAGTTAAAACTTGTGTTATTAATTTTTTTTTTTTTTTTTTTTTTTTTTCTCTATTCATTGCTCTTCTTTAAAGTAAAATTCTTTAAAGTGTTTAATTTTTACTGCTTTTCATATAACTTGAATTAAAAATGACAGAGAAGGATTTTTTTTTTCTTTTTTTTTTTTTTTTCTTTTGAAAGCAATAAAATTCTGGTTGATTTTAAATGGAAATATTTATGGTAATGGTAGACACATAAACAGAATGTTGTTGTAGGTGATGATGATGTTGATGGTAGTGGTCAACATTTCTTTGGATCATATCACTGATTACCATAATGATGATGATGATGATGATGATGATGATGATGATGATGATGGTGGTGGTGATGATTTTTATGATTTTTATTTTATTATTACTACTACTATAATATTTACTATTATTATTATTATTATTATTATATATATTATTATTTATTTTATTTTATTTTATTTTTTTTTTAATTGCTGCTGCTGCTGTTATTGTTATTGTTCTAGTTTATCATTATATATATATATAATTTTTTTATTATTATTATTATTTATTTAATTTGGTTATTTATTTATCATTAATAATAGGATTAACCCATAATGGCTTTATTTCAAAGTTTATAATATTTGTCACCTTTATTTCATAACGTAATGTAATATAAATGTGACCTGCAAGAACTGTTATAACCTCACCTCACAGCAGAGTGGATTCAGTTGACATTATGTCACTTGGCAGATTTCTCAGACTACAGTACTGGGGGACCGAAAGCCTGGGGCAAGGATAAGGAAAGTAAATTTTTGAGTAATTAGGTTGAAATTTATTTAAACTTAATATGGCAAATTTAGAAAGATTTCTGCAGGGGGAGAGAATCAGTGTTTTTTTCTTCGTCTGTCTGAAAAAAAAAAAAAAAAAAAGTATAAAATTTAGAAATGAAATTTAAATTTGAAAAAATATTAATGAAATGAAATGAAATAAATTAATAAATAAAATAATAATTTTTTTTTTTTTAAAAGTAAAATAAGATAAAATAAAAATAAAAATAAATAAATTATATATATAACTAAATAAATAAATGAAATAAGATGAAATAAGATAAAATAAAATAAAATAAAATAAAATAAAATAAAATAAATAAAAAATTAAATAAATTAAATAAATAAATAAATAAATAAATAAATAAATAAAACTAATTTTTATTTTTGACATTCAGACAGTTTCAAATACAACTCAATAACAACAGACTCCCCATCATCTTAATACAACTGCTTTTCATACGACAACCCACACTGAAGGTTAAACAACTGAATCTAGCTAAGCCTGCAAAAATACGGGGAAGGCAATAGATAAAAAATAGATTGGTGGAATTAAACTGACAGTAAATCAAACAGGGATAAATATAATATGGAAAAAAACAGACCAGGGGAATAGTTGATAAAGGAAACACTGGTTAGTGACAAATTGATGAGGAAAAAGTGATTAGCCGGACACAACAACAGGAGGGCCATGCAGACAGATAAAACAAACCTCTAGATGTGATTATAACAATCTGAGGAATATTTTCTTGTTGCAAGTCTGCCTGCAGTGGTCTGTGGGGAGCAGTTTTATTTTGAATCATCGATGAAGATTAGAATCATTTTTATTTGATTATTTAGCTTGGCTAGTTATAAAATATAGATATTAAGATATATATATATTAGTGAATTTATACTTTTAGAATGATATAAACACACACACACAACACACACACACACACACACACACAGATATACACACACACATTTACAGTTTTTAATTAATTAAATGTAAAATATCAATGTTATAAACTATCTACATTGCACATACTTCTATATACTGTCAGTATTAAATGTACTTCTATAAATATCAGTTATACTTACAATTCACTTCACTGACATATACTTCTGTATATTTGAAATATCAGTGATATATATGTATATAAATCTATACACACGTACAAACACACATACATACATTCCTACATTCATACATACAAATACACACACACACACACACAGGTATACACACACACATATGCACACAGATATTATTAACATTACATATACTTCTGTACTGACTAGATGTGAAATATCAATGAAAAGTACATTACATACACTTACATGACAGATACCTCTGTATAGACTATTAATGTGAAATATCAATCATTATGTACTATCTACGTTTTCTTACATATATTTGTGTATTGACTAAATGTGAAATATCAGTGATATATAACAGTCTGTGTATTGACTGCCTTCTCAAACAGGAATTACTCAATGATTTAGGGGACTCTTCTGTCTGGACCAGGAATTTCCTGGTGAGTCCTCATTATGAAAAGAAAATCATAATTGCCAACATACATCATACACAAGTGAGTCTAGCTAATGTATTACCAGTAAGACTTGTATGGAAATCCAATATTCTCTGAGGGGAAATTATAAAAATTTAAAAAAAGGGAAAACAAATAGCTATAGAAAATTATTTCAAAAAAAAAAATAAAAAAAAGAAAACCAAAGCACACAACTCTCTCTCTTTATATATAAATGTTTGACAACTGCATTTTGTAGAAATATAGATAATGCTTATTATATTATTAACTAAATCTACCTGTAAAGGTAGCCAGGTTTATCATTTACAAATCTTATGTATTAGTTGATTACAGAATTCTAGATGCATTAGCAGTATTGTTCTAAATGCAGCCCCACTAGAAGAATAAACAAGTGTTGTATTTTTGCATGAGCTGTAGGTCAGTGGTTAGAGTACACCAGTTTATAGGATCAACCTTCTTATATGTGTTATTTGGAGCAATTCCCATTCTAACACGTGCCTCACAACTTTTTTTTTTTATCAAACCCTATGGTATGTATATTACAATCAATGGTAAGGTATATATGATAGATATCTTACTGCTATCTGAAAAAGATTAGCTCATCACATGGTGACATCAGGTTTCCTCTCTAATTATCTGCACAGTTCTCAGCCATAACACCATTACTAATAACATCTACTTTCCTTCAGACTGTTTCAAATGCAAGACTCTTCAAGCCACTGACTCAGAACTGAATCCAGACTTGTGAAGTCAAAAGTGAAGTCAAGTGAAGTGTCTGGACCTGACTTCATTCATTAAAAGTCGCTGATGTGACAAATGCGAGTGTCTGGCAGACAGAGAGGTGTGCAGGTCAACAGACCGTGACTCAAGGTGGCAGCCCAGTGTCCTGGTGTGAAATCAGAACATCATTTTGCAATAATCACTTTCCAGGAATGAGACTTAATGGACCCATTTAGAATTGTGAAAAGACTGACAGGTGAATTACAGTGAATAAATTTATTCATAATTTTTTGAAAAATTGTTATGTATTTGATAGAAATAAAATTGTGATAAAATTAATATAATAGTACAAGGTAAGTAATTTTTAATTTATTATTATTATTATTATTTTATTTTTTTTATTTTTTTTTTTTTTTTTTTTTTTTTTTATTTTATTTTATTTATTAATTTATTATTTTTTTTAATTATTTTTATTTTTATTTTATTCATATTCTTTTGATTATTATTTTATTATTGTTATTTTTTTTTTTTTTTTTTTTTTTGGTGGGGTGATTGTCAGAAATTATGGTAGTTGGGTAGTTTCTGGAATCACCATTCTGACAGGTTTCATATCAAACATGTACAAATATGACGATTTTTGTCTGCTTAATTCATTACTTCCACTTTTCAATTTTTTCTAAACAATCCTTGTTTTAGCCACAAAAATAATCATAAAAAAAAACCCCACCATATAAAAAGCTCTGCTTGTTTATTCATCCCAGACATTTTTCTTTCTTTCTGTCTCCCAGACATTTTTCTTTCTCTTTCTTTCTCTCCTTTCCTTTCTTTTCTTTTTTCTCTTTCTTTCTCTCTGTATCCCTCCCTCCTGTTTTTTTTTTTTTTTTTTATTGTATTTTTTTATTCCTCTATAACATTGCAACCACAAACATTTCACATCAGAAAGACAAACAACAAATAACGACGTGCTACATCATTTTTCATGTGACTTCAGAATGCATTACCAATAACCACAGCTAATATCCCCATACTGGAGATGATTTGCGCCTATTGATTGTCGAGTGTTGAAGTACAAGCTATACTCCTTGCCCCTGCTTTCGCTTTACGATGAGCCTTTGTACGGTGTGTGATTGTTTTAGCAAACACCATTGTTTTTCTTGAGTCTCACAGTCTGCCAGAATACACATTCTTAACTACACATGGTTTCGTCTACATTACTCACTAATATATGTCTCAGCTTCGTTTATTTTACAATTCCAAACTGATTTATAGCAAAATATGAAAAAAAAAAAAAAAAAAAAACAGAAGAAAGAACTTAGTCCATGCCTGCCTTTGCTATATCTCTGGTATTCCATGAGGTGAGAAAAAACACTGTGTTTGTGTCTGCATTCTTCTGAAAAAACTTTTGCATACAATTGTAAATAAAGGTTCAGTATCTTATATCTGGTTATATGCTGAGGGAAAAGTTCTTTGAGTTCAAAAGGAAGGAAATGAAAAAAAGCTCTCGCTCCAAATTATTGAACTAAATTGATGGCAACTAATGAGACTATTGTGATGTGTGTGTTTATGTGTGCGAGTGCCTATGAATGTTTGATGTGTGTGTTTATGTGTGCGAGTGCCTATGAATGTTTGATGTGTGTGTGTATGTGTGCGAGTGCCTATGAATGTTTGATGTGTGTGTTTATGTGTGCGAGTGCCTATGAATGTTTGATGTGTGTGTTTATGTGTGTGAGTGCCTATGAATGTTTGATTTGTGTGTTTATGTGTGCGAGTGCCTATAAATGTTTGATTTTTGTGTGTTTATGTGTGCGAGTGCCTATGAATGTTTGATGTGTGTGTTTATGTGTGCGAAAGTGCCTATAAATGTTTGATTTGTGTGTTTATGTGTGCGAGTGCCTATGAATGTTTGATTTGTGTGTTTATGTGTGCGAGTGCCTATAAATGTTTGATTTGTGTGTTTATGTGTGCGAGTGCCTATGAATGTTTGATGTGTGTGTTTATGTGTGCGAGTGCCTGTAAATGTTTGATGTGTGTGTTTATGTGTGCGAGTGTCTATAAATGTTTGATGTGTGCGAGTGCCTGTAAATGTTTGATGTGTGTGTTTATGTGTGCGAGTGTCTATAAATGTTTGATGTGTGTGTTTGTGTGCGAAAGTGTCTATGAATGTTTGATGTGTGTGTTTATGTGTGCGCGAGTGCCTATGAATGTTTGATGTGTGTGTGTATGTGTGCGAGTGCCTATGAATGTTTGATGTGTGTGTTTATGTGTGCGAGTGCCTATGAATGTTTATGTGTGCGAGTGCCTATGAATGTTTGATGTGTGTGTGTATGTGTGCGAGTGCCTATAAATGTTTGATTTGTGTGTGTATGTGTGCGAGTGCCTATAAATGTTTGATGTGTGTGTGTATGTGTGCGAGTGCCTATAAATGTTTGATGTGTGTGTGTATGTGTGCGAGTGCCTATGAATGTTTGATTTGTGTGTGTATGTGTGCGAGTGCCTATGAATGTTTGATGTGTGCGAGTGCCTATGAATGTTTGATGTGTGTGTGTATGTGTGCGAGTGCCTATAAATGTTTGATGTGTGTGTGTATGTGTGCGAGTGCCTATGAATGTTTGATGTGTGTGGGTGTGGGGATTAAAGATAAGGGTCCAAAAGTTAAGGAAATCTATACATAGTGAATATTTATATTAATGCCAAGCATGCACAATAATTTGACAAAAATTTGTAACTCTCTACCTTACATGTACAAACAGACATACACATGCAGATACAGATACACATACTCACAAAAGACACACACACACACACATCACAAAAAGTCAATGGCACTAGCACAAACATACACATATACTCAAGGCAATAAAAGCATTTTGTTGCTTTTAAAGAGTTTAATAATTTACTTCAAGAATTCTCAGAGAATTTTATTACAGTTGCTTCCTTTTGAAATGAAAGAGTTCTAAAAAAAAAAGTTTGAAAAAAACAACAACATGTATATGTCTTTATTGCCCAAGAGAAACTTTTAGCAGTTTTCAAAAGTTCTGTGAACTTCCTATCATCTTAGCAGATCAAAAACAATGTTTTTCAAACTGAATCCCCACTGAACCAAAAAAAATATATATTTAAAAAGTCAAATTCTGGTAGTAAGAGAGTCTGACACATATTTTGGTAAGGTTGTAGAAATACACTGATGTTAATCAGAGGACAACACATACCAGCAACATTTATTAATTTGATAATTCAGCAAGGACTAGAAATTTGATGAAAATTATTAGCATCTTTATAAAAATAATTTTTTATTTTTTATTTGTTTTCTATTTCCATTTGTTTCGGTATATTCTATTTTTTATTAGTTTTATTTGCTTATTTGTTTCTATTTCAATTTGAGCACTTTGTATATTTTGTTAATTATGTTATTTAATTTAATTTATTTAGTTTTATTTCTTAAATTTATTTTTATTTCATTTATTTATTTAGTTTTATTTCATTTATTTTATTTATTATTTATTTATTTTATTTTATTTTATTTTATTTCATTTTATTTATATTATATTTATTTATTTTATTTATTTGTTTAGTTATTTGGGAGAAAATATCAACAAAATATCATTTTTTTTTTTAATTTAATTTTATCTTTTGTTATACACACAATCAACTAAACAAAATTTATCATAATCTCATAATCAAAAACTCAAGCTGAAACAGAAATTACACTATTAACAAATTACTTTACGATATTTACCTCTGACACTTAACTAATCAGCTTTCATTAAACATATACCTGTCTGATAAGAGACAGCCTTTTTCATTTTGCCCTCACTGTTAACTAATTATTTATTCAATGCTGACACTCTGAATGTCCATTGACAGCTATAAAAATGGTTTTTTTTTTTTTTTTTTTAAAAGTTATTTCTCACACAAACACTGCAGCCAGATAAAACAGAAGAGAAGTTTAAAAAGTTAATAGGGTAGACCCAGTGTGATAAATTATAAGAATTTATTTACGACTTTCAAATGAACACTTTAAAAGATTATCAGTTGAAATAAGTGCTGTGGGTTCAGTGATATGGTTTATTGTGAAAAGGTTGACATGATGTGAGATAAAAAGGGTTAACGGGTTCTGAAATGAAGATGCAACCCTGAGATTTCTTTAGGGTGAATTTTGTTCTTATAATTGCTTGTATGGTCATTGTGAACATATGCAAATCTCTCTTTGTTCTTCCTCATTCTCCCTTCCTCTCTTATTCTTTTTCCTTCTCTTTTCTGTTCTCTGTTTTCTCTCTCTCTCTCTCTCTCATTAATTTTCTTGTTTCCTAGAATTCTTTACTGGTTCTTTATATCTATATATATATATATACATGAGTTCTTTTACAAAAATTTTTTTTAAATATCCAAATCAACAGGCTCTTTGTATGGATTCCATGAGCTATAGTGTCATTAAAAAAATGTATTTTGTTTCCTGACGTTGTGTTTAAACTTACAATACAAGAATGTGAAAATTAATATTTAATGGAGATTTTCAAAATTGGCCATATCCAGTTGTAAACTCCACGTGTTAGGGCTCAGAGAACAAAAAAACCTGTTTAAATTATTTCATCCCCTAAAAATTCTGGTTCTTGTTATGCCGGTGTTCATACTTACATAACTGCACTCCCAGAATCTCATAATTAGTGTTTTTATTGAATAAGTTCCATGTGCTGCAGTTTCATTTTTTTTTTTTTTTTTGTTGTTTTGTTTTTAATTTCATTTCCTGGAATTCTGTTTGCTACTGTAGCCATGTTCAGTCCTCATTATGTAATTACTGTCCCCGAACCTCAGAACTGGAATGCCCAGAGTATTTTCTGCTTGTGCACACTTCTGTTATCTGAGTTGCTACATCAAAGAGGCATCATTCACAAGTGGCAACAGGAGCTGGCTACAAATCAGTCCACGAGTGGGCAAGTCATTGGCGTTCAGAAAGTGTGGTGTGAGACCCGCGGCGAGCAGAACTGATCAGACTGGATCGTTAGACAGTGAACAGTTCCACACAGGATTACTGGGGTGAATTAATCAGAGTTGTCTCCCCTTGGATTTTGAGTAGTAGTAGTAATAATAATAATAACAATAACAATACCATCAAGAACAACAACAGCTATTATTATTATTATTACTCTTATCTCAATCTCTATTCCTCTATCTCATTATCTCTCATTCTCTTTCCTTTTCTTTCTTTCCCCCTCTCCTCATTCTCATTTTTCTCTTATTGACTCTCTCTCTCTCTATCTCTCTCACTCTATCTCTCTCTCTCTATCTATCTCTCTATCTCTCTCTCTCTCTCTCTCTGTATCGCTCTATCTCTCTATCTCTCTCTCTCTGTATCGCTCTATCTCTTTATCTCTCTCTCTCTCTCTCTCTCTCTCTCTCTCTCTCTCTCTCTCTCTCTCTCTATCTCTCTCTCTCTCTCTATCTCCCTGTCTCTCTCTCTCTTTCCTCTGGTTCTTTCAATCAAATTAATCTAATCAAGGAACTGTGTTAATCACTTCATACTGAGGCAGTCGAGAGATCAATAAAGTTTTTGTGAAAATAATGAAAGCCACGAGTATTACATATATGTAATTACTTGATGAACATCTCATATCATAATTGGCAATGGACTCCCTGTGAGATACGGTGTGTATCATGCATGAAATTAATGGCAATCTGCAACGTACCCAGTGTCCTGCAATCTAGGCCAGAGCTCGGACAAAGGTAATAAATAAAGAAAATTTGTTTTAATCAAAATGAAAAACCTTTCAGAGCAGAGTGACTACATAGTAAAAACTTTCTATAAATAAAATTCCCCGTAGTGTGCATGCAGTTAAAAAGGCCATGTGCAAAAGTGCTATGAATTTAGATTATTTCTTTGATTAATTATTCAACACTGTTTGGTTTATTTGAAATTTAGGTTTCCTAAAATGTATTGTCATGTGCATGTGTGTGTATCTAAAACCAGAACAGTTTTAGATAGATCTAAAATTTTTACATCTGCAATAACTGTTTTATTTCCAGATCGAATACCTCTAAAATAATTTCATATCAAATCACTGTTTTTTGACATTGTAAATATCTATAAATGAAACATTTGCATGAAATTGCTTTGCTTTAAATCAGTATTATGGGAATATTGTTTATTTATCTGATTTTCTATTTATTTAATGATTTTATTTACAGCAAATGTATATACTTCATTGCTAATAATGTTTTTAAATTTATTTGTGACAAAAGAAGTAGCAGGGATTATCAGAGATAGTGAGAAAAGGAAAGAGATAAACAGGAGGAAGATTCCAAGGAAGAGAAATGATGATGAGGATGAGGATAACAGTGACAGTGATAGTGATGATGAAGATGAAGATGATGGAGTATGATTAAGATTTTATTATAATTAGGAATTTTTTGTTTAATGTTTAATTGTTACTATTATTATTGTTGTTGTTATTGCTCTTGTTGTTGTTGTTATTATTATTATTATTATTATTATTATTATTATTATGTTAGTGGTTACTGTCTGTTTTTTGACAAAACTTATAAAAGACTAGAATAAAAAATTCACAAATTAGCTTACAACAACAAAAAAGATATTCATTTTAAATTAAAAAAAAAAAAATAGAAAAATAATGGGTCAGACAGTTAAGGATTGCTAACTGCAAATCATTCAGTTTTCTAAAGTAAAAAAATATATAAAAAAGACAATAAAAAACTGAAGAGAACAAGAAGAAAAAAGTGCTAGTATGCTTTGAATCTGCAATTTCATTTTTGAATAATTCATATCTCTTACTTGGCAGCAATATTTGTCAAACAAACACATTTACACAGTTAAATTTGCAGAACTGTAAATAAACCTGTGTTAAGTGTTTGTACATGTAAATCTGAATGTTACTGGTAACTATTTAACATTCTGATAAATGTAAATATAAGCACCATGTGTAATATTTATGATATAAATTTTAACATGATATATGTAATTTGAACATGATGTAATATATTAACTTGAACACGATGTAATATATTAACTTGAACATGATGTAATATATTGACTTGAATATGATGTAATAAATTAATCTGGATATTTTCATTTTGACATCATATAATACAATAATTTGAATATTTGAACATGACATAATATGTACATTACAGTTCAGTATAACATGTTAACTTAAATATGTAAATTTGAACATGATCTAATAAGTTAAAAGCGAAGTACAAGAGACTAGGATAACCCTCTTATACATCAACATCTTGATGCAGTGATAAGTGTGTGATATGTATGATATATACATTTTTAATGTCTGACAACAGTGTGCTCTGCATGGTATCACACTTCTCAATATTCACATCTGCCTTTTAATGAATAGTAGATGGACAAACAATATCTCTGTTCATTTTTCATGGATTTAAACTTGTACAGGAACATGTTATTATCTGGAAAGAATCACCAAACTGGCAAATTGGTTATTAAGAACTCAACATTATCACCTTTCTCTGGTTTCAAGCACTTGAAATCAGCAATGAGTAGAATTAGGTAAATAATCCACTGTTGAAAGCTAGATAAATGATTTTTTAATCTTTCTCCAATTTCAGTAACTCACTGTCCTTAAGAACAGTGGTGATACTGACGGTCTGGCAAATTTGTATCACTCCTCTTTTCAGATTCAGCTTTTCTTGTATCCATATCCAATTCAGTTCTACAAGCATTTACCAAAAACCTATGATCAAGAGCTTTAAATAATCCATTTTCGTTTTATTAACATTTATAAGTTTAAGCCTACAGCTAAAATTGTGGTTCTTATTTTTACATCAATGAGTTTAAAATACAATAATTTTTAAGCTGTCCTTTCAGATAATAGAGATTTAAACAGCTGCTTCATGTGTGTGTATTTTAACCTTTACCTTTCAGCTCTGTATTCCCTCAACTGTAAATTCCCTCAAACATAAAGCTGAGGGAACACAGAACATGGAACAAAGAACTGCAGGAATATGGAGTTTGACATCAGCAGTATTTTCCCTCAAACATAGAACGGATGGAAGAAAAAACCACAGAAATCATTATTATGGAGTTAACTCCTGATTTACATTCAATACATTTAAAATACACTTTTAAACCTAATCTTTTTACATTTTGCCACTTTAAATTTTTTCTTCTTTGTGCTGAATGCTGACACAGGGACACCAGTTTAGATGAGTAAATACAAAACAGAGTTGACTGTAAATAAGCCTTCTACTGATGTCTGGACCATTGAATTGGTTGTAAGCTTGTGAAAACGTCAGGGAATTGAAATGGCTAGCCTTTCTAACAGAATTATGAATTAAATCATTTTATATTAATACTACGATAAAGTCTTTAGTATAGTATAAATTTCAATAGTTTGGTATTATTATATATGTGTATGTATGTGTGTGTCTGTGTGTGTGTGTGTGTGTGTGTGTGTGTGTGTGTGTGTGTGTGTGTGTGTGGGTGTATATGTGTGTGTGTGTGGGTATGTGTATTTCTTTGTGATTTGATTTTTTCAATTAGCCTTTTAAATATATCCCAATAAATTCAAATAACAGTTATATATACTTTTTTTTTTTTTAACCTTTTGTGAAATGACAATTTCATTCCCTATGTTTTAAAATACAATCACATACAGCTTATTAAATAAATAAATATTTAATAACAGTTATATATTTTGTTACCTGTTTGTTAACTGAGGTGCTTGTTCTCTAAATGAGCTTAAAATACAGCAAACTTCCAGCCTCTTCTTTTAAACGGAGCTTTAAGTGAAAGCATTTTGCCTTAATAAGACTTACAAATCCAATTGAAAAGTGTAAGCCCTGTTTATTGTCAAGAAGTGCTCTCCCGTTTTACTCATCTGGCTGAAGGAAATTGTTTTGGTTTCACTTTACAGTGCAGAGTATCTGTTTTATGTAACGTAGCGAATATCTGAGTTATTTAATAGCTAGCAGATCATTCATACACACTGATTCAAAATTAATAGCGTTTATGATTTGATTTTTTAAATTTTTTTGCTTTAGAATTTTTGATAATCTTTTTTTTTATCTTTATTTCTTTTTTTCTTTTTCTTTCTTTCTTTTTTTTGTAAGGAATTTAATTAATCTGATGTAGATTAAATGTTTTTTTTTTTTTTTCTATTTTATGGAATTGACAAAAATAAAAAAAAATGTTGGAAGTTTATTTTCAGATAGGATCAAATTTAAAAACATGTAAGTTGATTAAAAAGCTGAAATGGTATGATTTACAATAATAGTTATACGCCAGAATAATTCAGTTTGTTTTATTCTTTGCATTCTAAATATGATTTTAATCTCTTTTTTATCTTTTTATTTTATTTATTTATTTTTTTTATTTTTTATTTTTTATTATTTTTTACTTTTTTTTACATGACTGGCTAAATATAAATTTATATTTATTATAAATTTGTGAACCTACAATTCTAAATTAATATAAAAAAAAAAATATGTTTAGCATAGCATGTTTAGAATACTTATCTTTTAGTTATATCTAAAAACTCTTCCAGTATCAGCAGTATATTTGTTAATTCTAATAATAATGATGATGATGGTGATGATGATGATGATGATAATGATGATAATTAAAATATAAACCTATGCTGTAAGTCTGTATTAACACTGCAATAATTTGAAAATGGTATTGCTTTGGATACCAACATTAAAAGTATTTATTTATTTATTTATTTATTTATTTATTTATTCATTCATTTCCTTGAAGCCACTTACTGTCCACTCCACAAACTGACAAAAAAAAAAGAACTGCAACAGTCCTATCAGTAATTTATTTTTATTATTATTTGCTAAGCAATAACTAAAATAATTTTACACCAGTAAAAAAACCCAAAAACCCCATTCATTCACTGATTACCTCAGAAATCCATAAAGAAAACACACACATACTTGTTATGTATTAGAGCATTACATGTTTATGGGGGTTGTGTTTTTATAGCTCCCTGACTGCCAGTTATAGCCACTGACTTTTCAATTACCATCAAGCATGTAAAAGAGCTCATGCTAAAGCAATGAGACATCAAAATTAAGCATCTAAAAAAAAAAAAAAAAATCAATTGTCTTAGTCTGAAGGAGAAGATGACCATACAGGAATTATCTTACTGCAATTTTGATGAGCCCAGTTTCTCGGGATGGACCAAACCACTTGAAGACATCTCTCATCTCTCTGACTAATAATTAATCTAACATGCGAAAATGTGCCGTTTTATGGCAGGAATCGAGAAGGAAGGTACGCTGCAATTGTTGTCGAGGTTCGCTGGTGAATAATTGAAGTGGAGGACTTGAAGAACTGATCATAATATCTGACCAATTTCATCGTGTGTGTGTGATCGATAGTCGCATGAAGTGTATTGATACCCAGGGAAATCTGTCGATGAGTTTCAAGTATAAATAAAGTCAAAGTTAGCAGGATTAATTTTGTATATAGACAAAACAACAAAAGAATGGAGATGCAAAAAAAAAAAAAAAAAAAAAAAAAGAAAAGGACAAAAAGAAAAAAAGTTTTAATTGGCAAGGATTTGACGTTTTTGTTATCATTTCTTTTTAATAACTGTATTTTTGTTATATTTATTTACAAGAGTATTTGTGTATGTGTTTTGTTATTAAATGAAACAATAATGTCAGTAAGCACAATTGTAGAATTACTGCATAAAACTGGATTCAAATTTACCAGTAATCCATTAAAAACATCCACCACAAAACAAAGACATTATAAGCTTCATTTTGTAAGATTAAATAAAATTTAAAAAAACTAGACTTAAATTTACATCAGTAATCCACTAAAAACATACAATACAGAATTAAGATTACACAGCACAATTCAAAAAGGTTATTTATAAAACTGAATGCAAATTTAGATGACTGATCTACTAAAGAACATAACCAAATTTGTTTCCAGTCTCTACAAATATTTCACCACTGGTTTCAAAGTTTAAAACAAATTCAATATGTCGCAATTTGCTCAGACAGGCTTTTCATCCTTCCAATACACTCACTAATTTTAGTACCACACTGACAATGGCTATGGCTATAGGTGGGTCAAATTTGTGGACACTGTATGCATCTAATTTTCTTTGATGCCATGTAGATTAAAAGGGCAAGTAGCCGCCAATAGAGCAATGTTTGCCAATCACAATTTGCACACTGTAATGAAGTTGAATTTGAATAATTCGAGAGAATGAGGAATGGCTGGTCTCCCATCACCTCTCTGCTAACTCTTATCTCCAGACTGGCTGTTTTCCACTGACAGCTAATTTCTATGGCAGATATTGATACAAGTAGGAAAGTGAGGACCTTCCAGCTGAAACAAAATATTTCCTTTCAGCGATTTGCAACTTCTTTCCATTTCCTCTCCGTGACTTGCAAGTTTTCTCAGTCTGTACCCAGCCAACAAGCAGCAAGTCATTTCCATCTCTGCTTAATAGTGTGCAGTTTTACCCATCTCTGCTTAATAGTGTGCAGTTTTACCCATCTCTGTTTAATAGTGTGCAGTTTTACCCATCTCTGTTTAATAGTGTGCAGTTTTACCCATCTATGTTTAATAGTGTGCAGTTTTACCCATCTCTGTTTAATACTGTGCAGCTTTACCCATCTCTGTTTAATAGTGTGCAGCTTTACCCATCTCTGTTTAATAGTGTGCAGTTTTACCCATCTATGTTTAATAGTGTGCAGTTTTACCCATCTCTGTTTAATACTGTGCAGCTTTACCCATCTCTGTTTAATAGTGTGCAGTTTTACCCATCTCTGTTTAATAGTGTGCAGCTTTACCCATCTCTGTTTAATAGTGTGCAGCTTTACCCATCTCTGTTTAATAGTGTGCAGCTTTACCCATCTCTGTTTAATAGTGTGCAGCTTTACCCATCTCTGTTTAATAGTGTGCAGTTTTACCCATCTCTGTTTAATAGTGTGCAGCTTTACCCATCTCTGTTTAATAGTGTGCAGCTTTACCCATCTCTGTTTAATAGTGTGCAGCTTTACCCATCTCTGTTTAATAGTGTGCAGTTTTACCCATCTCTGTTTAATAGTGTGCAGTTTTACCCATCTCTGTTTAATAGTGTGCAGCTTTACCCATCTCTGTTTAATAGTGTGCAGCTTTACCCATCTCTGTTTAATAGTGTGCAGTTTTACCCATCTCTGCTTATTAACATGCAGTTTTACCCATCTCTGTTGAGTAACTAGCAAGTTCTTTCCACAACAACTACCACTATTGTTTCCATTGGCAATTAAGTTGTGTCCATTTCAGTTCAACTACTGGAAAATTCTTTCCATATCTGATGAGTTCTATCCACCTACACTCAACAGCTAGCAAATTCTGCCCATCTCCATTCAGTAATTGGCAAGTTTTTTCCATGTCTACTCAACAACTAGCAAATTGTTTCCATTTCTGCTATGTTGTGTCTCTCTATATTTCAAAAAAATAAATAAAATATGCAAGATCTGTCTGTATATATTCACTACTTAGTCTGTTCCTATCTATCCAACAGAGAGAAAATTTGGTCCATTTCATCTCAACAGCTAGTATGTTTCGTCAATAAATGCTCGAGAACTAGCAGGTTTGTTCCATATCTATTCAACAGCTAGGAAGGTCAACTTAACGACAGTACTTTCCATTTCAGCTGAACAACCATCAAGTTCTATCAATCGCTAATTAACAACTAACAAGTATTTTCCATCTCAGCTCAACAAGTTATTTCCATTTAAACAAAAATGTCTCAAATAATCAACTGAAAAATTATTTCCTTTTAAAAAGAAACAAACAAATAGACAAGTTCTCTTTATTTTTGAAATTGATCAAGAACTCAACTCCAGTTTCAGCATCAAATTCATTGTTCTACTAAGAAAGAGTAAAATACAGGACAATGAAAAATGAAATTTTAAAATTTTGATTGGGCTTTTGTTTGAGTCATTTTGTTTGCATCTAACCTATTCAAAAATGCTGGAATATTGTTTAGATTGAAATGCATGAAACTTGTCAAGGAAAACCTACTTGTATATTGTCCAGCAGAACATCTGAACTTCATCAAACAAAATAGTGAAGATACAACACTTTCACAAGATAACAAACAGTAAGCCGGTAATATATCAGGATTATTTTTAATTGTCAAAATATTTGCCATACTTTGAAACAAATTCATATGCACATAGACACACTCCAACACACACAGACACATAAAGACACCCACACAAACCTTACACACACACACAGACACATACATACAGACACACACACAAACCTTACACACACACAGACACATACATACAGACACACACACACAAACCTTACACTCACACACATACATACAGACACACACACAAACCTTACACTCACACACACATACACACACACACAGACACACACACACACAAACCTATACACAGACACATACATACAGACACACACACAAACCTACACACACATGCTCAAATATACACATACATGCTCTCAAATACTGAAATTACATATACTAATATTCAAAGTTATATTCCACAATCTATATTTTTTGTCAGTGTCTTATCTCAATCAAGCATCTCTTTTTTAACTAACGTCAATCTTTTCATGACGATATCAAAATTTAAACAAGATCAATCATCCATAAACAACCATTATTTTTCTTCATTTTCCCAGAAGCATCATTTTTTTTGATGTTTTGCTTGTAGCCTAAAGCAATTGTTAAATGTGTTCACTCTAGCATGAAGTGTCAACTTTCTGATGTGACCTTTTGTGTCCGCCTTAATTAGGTTTGTAATTAAAAATTAATACCTATAAATTGTTAAAATAGACAAGCCTTTATGTGTTCTGTGAATTGCCATTAATGTCTATGTCAGTAATTAAGGAGTGGTTTATACATTAAGTATTCCACAAGTGACAGACTAAAAAAATTAAATAAATAATAGTTTAAAAAAAAAAAAGTAAATGAAAGGTTATTTTTCTTTTATTTTAAAATGTTGTTATGTAAAGAGTTTAAAACAGATTTTGATGAAGTAAATAAAAACAGACAAATAAGTATGAAGTTAAGAAGACAAAAAAAAAAATTCAAAAATTTAATAAAAACCTTTAAGAATATAAATGTAATAAAAAAAATTAAATATATAGCAGAGCATTTAAAAAAAACCAGTTAAGAATATATTAAATTCTCTTATAAAATATTTATTTATTTATTTATTTATTTATTTATGTTTCAGTTTTGAAGTATTTATTACAATTTTTGCAGCACTTCAGAGAACCATAAAAGAAATAAACGTTTTTTGGGGAAAATGGTCAACTTAGGAACAAAACAAAGTCCAAAACAAAACAAAAAACACGTTTGTTAATCAATGTCTTCTATTATATTATCCTCCTTTATGGAGAAAGTACCAATTTAGTTTTTCAAATACACAAAAAAGAAATTGTCATATTTCAAAATAACTAAAATCATTTTTGTTCAGTCATAAAGATGTATTCATAAAACAAAACTTATTTAAGTTTAGAATTTTAAAGTTTAGTTTTTTCAGTATATTATCATTATGCTACATACAAAACAAATAATAATGTTAAAAGTTTTAATATAGACTTTGACACAAGATATTTAACTGTTTGTATTAAATAAATTCAGAGACAGCTCTAAGGAAGCCATGTTTGTACTGTTTTCAGAAGGAAGGATACAAAAAAAATTATCTTTCTTTGTACATTTATCCCAGCTGAGAAGATAAGTTTCTGATGCAAAAAAGAATATTAATGGTTATGCACTTTTCAGACATAGCTCCAAACTTTGAGAAAAAATGTGTCAATTATCATTAAATGAAACAAATAAATAAAATGTGAAAAAAACAAAATTTCAAAAAAAAAAGAATGAAGAAATAAATAAAATATGAAAAAACAAAATTTCAAAAAAAAGAATGAAGAAATAAATTCCTTGATAATATTGATGATAAAATTAGTTTCATTATAAACATTTTAGATAATCATCATCATCATCATCATTAAAAACAAAAAAAAGTTTTAGCTCTAAGCATGATGCACAGTCCATGGATCTGGATCCATTTTTTGACCACACACAGTTTTTGTTATTTTCAAAACCCTTGAATAAGATGTTTAACCCAAATTAGTGTGTTCATCTTCTGCTGTTTGGTCAGCTGTAATGAATCTTCTGAGGAAAAAAAAAAAAAAAAAAAAAAAAGAAAGAAAAAAAAAAAGAAAAAAACGGTAAAATGGTAAAAGAAAAGAAAAAAGGCTTCCTTTAGGCTTCAGCACTTTTCTTTCTGATGAGCTCTTTTGAAAGAGAGACAATTAAATTAACCAGCCAAAATCAAATCAATAGCAGAGCATCAGAGATCAAACTGGGCCAGCCTAACTCACTTAAACTGTTGACTAAACACACCAGGTTTGTTGTTTCTACTGTTTCTTGTGCGTGCTACACAATGATTAGATAAATATTGAGCTGGCACACCATTCAGGTGATAAGTGTTTGCACTGAGACTTTTATCTAATAGCGGAATATTAATTTTTATTCTCAACCCCTGGTGGCAAAAAGGTTACGTATTTAACTATTTATCTAATTGGGTTTTAGAGATTTTAATTTGAATTTCTGTTCACTGCAGTGTTGATGGTGTTTGGTTGTTCGGTTATTTAACTGTTAATATTTAAAAAAAAAAATTTTATTCTGTTTTATTTGTCAATGGTTTATGCTATTCTTCTGATAGTGAAATATTAACTCACCCTCTTAACCTTGGTGGCAAAAGATTATAATTAAATATTGAACTAAATGGGTTTGAAATTTTAATTTTTATTCTGTGTTCGGGGTGTTGATGGTACTTGTGTATTCAGTATTCAGCAGTTAAGAAGACTTAAAGAATTTGCACCAACTAATTAATTAATTTTTATTCTTAACCTTGGTGGCAAAAGGTTACTTTAAGCATTAATCTAATGGGGTTTGATATTTTATTTTTATTCTGTACATATACACAAACACACACATACATACATACAACACACATACACACACACACACACACACACACACACACACAACACACACAACACACACATACAGATAAATACATATATGCACACAAACATACAAAAACACAATGCCAACACACACAGGCACCCATACACACACACTACACAGACCCACACACTCACTTATCTGATCTTAAAATCAAAAACCACTGTGTAGTATCATAGTGATATTAAACATAAAGCGAAATACATTAACAGCTAAGCACTCAGGTATGTAGCCAATTAAAAACAAATCTCTTTTGATAAATTGTCTTTATCAGGCAGCTAAATTTAGCTCATGGCATCCTATGCCACAGTTTTTAATTAAATATATTATTTATGTTACCAGTTAATATAAGCAAAATATGAAAACTTGTTTTTTGAACTTTCTGTACCTTAGTAAATGATAAGATTATAAGAGAAAATAGTTTTGTGTTTTTCCATTTTATGATTAGAATGAAATAAAATAATAAAAATAACTGCTTAAAAATTTTGACAGAGGTTATTTATGGTTATGTTGTTCTGTGTGTCTCTAAAGTTATAGTTTATGTTGTTTATGTTAAGATACAGAATTTAATGATGTATATTTCTTTTTCTTTTAATTATTTTAATAGTCTTCTTTTTTTCTTCTTCTTCTTAATGTTATTATTGTTTTGTTGTTTCTTTTTTTCTTCTTCTTCTTCTTTAACAAAACTGAGCATGATATTAATTATTATTTTATTATTCCTGTGTGAAATATACCAGAAAATAATGTGTTATTGATTTTTGAATTATTACATAAATATACAGCCTGCGTATGATACCATTATAACCTCACTGTGGAAAATGACAGAAAACATTTGTATTGACTAGAGTTATGCAATGAAGAGAATACATTTAGAAAAATTATACTAATAACTTAATTTCAATTTATTAATTTAGATATTCAGAGAGAGAGAGAGAGAGAGAGAGAGAGAGAGAGAGAGAGAGAGAGAGAGAGAGAGAGAGAGAGAGTGTGCGTTTGAAATTTTTTGATTTAAGATACCCCCATAGCAACACAGGCAAATAAATTATTTATAAGATTTGAAGAAATAGACACAGATACAGTCAAAGATAAAACTAAAAGAGAAAATGAGAAACATTTTGGAAAAGATAAAAATAAAGAATGAACGAAATAGTTAAAAAGATAATGCATTAATTCCCCAAATAATCAAAACTCTCTCTCTCTCTTTCTCTCTCTCTCTCTCTCTCTCTCTCTCTCTCTCTCTTAATTATACTATAAGCTTTATTTCCCAGTTATTTACTATAACATATTACATGGTTATACTACATATATTATCAGTTTTACTTACAGTTGGTCTTTCAATAGTCTATTTAAAAACCATATTACTATTTTACATTGCACATATTTTTCATAGTTTTAAAGAAGTGACATCTTTACAATGTTTTACTATGTTATTTACTATAACACATTAAGAATGTCATACTATGTACCACTCTGATAGTTTTTACTGACAGTCACTGTTACAATGTTTTACTATGTTATTTACTCCAACACATTACAATGTCACACTACGTACTACTGTCGCAGTTTTACTTTGTGGTGTTACTAAGTACTACACCAATAAAAATTCAGTTTTTCAATAGGCACCGGGACATGAAAGAAAGATTACCTATCAACATGCAGCTGTTTCCAACAGAAATCAATTTGGAAGGAATAAATCTATTAAAACTGTTTGACTGCTTTGCACCGCCATTAAACAAAATAAATCCCATGTAACTGTGGCAGTGACATTTCTGAGGAGCATTATCAAATTTTTGGATTTCTTGTTCCATATTGTGCACTGATATAAACATGTGGGACCAAGTCAATTTTCTCAACATGTGTTGCAGACAGAGTGTTGATGACTAACTGTGAACTCTCTTTACCTCTCTCTCTCTCTCTCTCTCTCTCTCTCTCTCTCTCTCTGCCATATTTTAATCTGTAAATGTGATATGTGTGTAGAAGTAGGAAATTATTATTATTATTATTATTATTATTATTATTATGCTTGTTTGTTTGTTTATTTGGTTTATTTTATTTATTTATTTATTTATTTATTTATTTATTTATTTATTTATTTATTTATTATTTTATTTGTTTGTTTGTTTGTTTATCATAGTTTTTGTTGTTCCTCTTCCTGTCATTATTACTTTTGTTATTGTTGTTGTTGTTGTTGTTGTTGCTACTATTATTTATGTTGTTGCTGTTTAGTTGCTTCTAATGTTTTTGTTAATGTTATTGTGTTTGATGTTGTTGGTGTTGTTGTTGTTGTTGTTGTTATTATTATTATTTTCTATCTGTTATTTCTGTTTCTTTCTTTCTTTCATTATTTATTGATTTGTTGTTGCTGTTGTTATTGTTCTTACATGCACTGGTGTTTTCATACTTTTTAATTTTTCAGTTGTCAGCTTTAAAAAAAATTAAAAAAAATAAAAATAATAATAATAATAAAATAAGTGATATGATCGAAACATCAAACAACTACATTAATTTATATATTTCTGTTCTTTTTTTTTCCTCTTTTTTTCTGCAATTATTTTGATATTTATATCAATAACTACAAATCGAATTAATCATAAAAGTGCTACATTCTGTAAACCAATAATAAATTTCACTGAATGGTGTAGTATCTGTCTTATTACACTGAGCTGTATGTAAATATGTAAAATATAACACACGTGTAATAACTTAGAAATAAGCAGATCAGTTTGGCTTCCAATACCAAACAACTGATGAAATCTGTACACTTTTTATGTGATGGGTGATAGATGTACATGCAATAAAGCTTCTTCAAATTGCAAATAATTCTTGACTTCAGAGAGACTATTCAGATTTATTGGTTCTTTTACATCTGAAATTGTTTTTAATATTCAGAGGAGCCTCCACTTGAAACAGACCCAAATGAGAACTGATTTCTTAATATGATCTGTCTTCCAGAAAATAGCATTTTGTCGTTGTTATGGGAGATCTTGTATGGCTGTGGCATATGGTGATTTTTTTTCTTTTACGAATACAAGGATATTGCTGATATATTTATATGTAGATGCTAATATTACTGATATATGTCTATATATAAAATAGCTAATATTGTTTGTATATTCGTATGTAAAAATAATGAATGCTTCTGACTTCTTCATAAGTTAAAGTCATGAATATTTATTTTCTCTTTACGTGAAAACTGTTTATATCTCTGTATGTAAAAGTGATTAATGTTGCCGGTATCTTCATATGTAAAAGTGATAAGCAAATAGTCGTCATTTTTACATATATTAAAGGCAGTATTTTATTGGCATTACTTTACATGTAAAAGCGATTAATACTGCTTATATCTTTATGTGTAAAACTGAAGAATATTGCCTGTGTCTGTGATGGATTTTGCTCGGATTCTTTATGTGTAGAAAACTGATGAATACTGCTTATATCTTTATATGTAAAACTGAAGAATAGAGTTTACATCTTTTTATGTATAGCTGATAAACACTGGTTAAATCTTTATATGTAAAAGTAATACAACTTATATTTTTATATGTAAAATTGATGAATATTGCTTGTGTCTTTATATGTAAAAATGATGAATATTGCTTGTGTCTTTATATGTAAAAATGATGAATATTGCTTGTGTCTTTATATGTAAAAATGATGAATATTGCTTGTGTCTTTATATGTAAAAATGATGAATATTGCTTGTGTCTTTACATGTAAAAATGATGAATATTGCTTGTGTCTTTATATGCAAAAGTAATACTACTTATATATGTAAAAATGATGAATATTGCTTGTGTCTTTGTATGTAAAAATGATGAATATTGCTTGTGTCTTTGTATGTAAAAATGATGAATATTGCTTGTGTCTTTGTATGTAAAAATGATGAATATTGCTTGTGTCTTTGTATGTAAAAATGATGACTATTGCTTGTGTCTTTGTATGTAAAGTACTGACTGGACACACCAGGTGCTACTATTGAGATTAATGGGACAAACTGAATAAGTTTAAATCCAAATAAACAGCAGCGTCATGGCCACATCGCAAAATTCTCCTCAGCGTAAAACTTTGATTTGCCAGCTGCAAATTTGTATGGATAATTTTCCCTAAGTCAAATGATTTCCCTTGACTATAGATTTGAAATTAAGTTTCAACCATTGCATTCCTAATACTAGTCTGTTCCTTTTTTTCTTCTTTTTTTTTTTGTTAAATTTTATTGTGTCTCCTGAATAAATACATTTCAAAATATAGAAATTTTTAAAGTGCATTAAGTCTATACAACTTAGTACATCCTTCATAAATGATAAAGTTGTGCATTTTGTTTGTTGTGGCATAAATATACATATTTACATATACACACATGTATATTTTTCACTTTATCCTCAACAAGAATAATCAACAGACATTATTTATTTATTTATTTATTTATTTATTTATTTATTTATGTTTCTGTTTTTTCTACTATAAATTAATTTTTAATTTAGTACCTCCCTAATACATCATGTTTTATTACATTTTGTATCATTCTTGCAATAATATATCACTGTAAGAACTCAGTATATTTCTAGTAAATAATAATTTAACTTTATTTTAACTCTTTCTATAATAAAGACAAATCTTTTTTTCACAATTTTTCTAATAAGTTATGGTTCTGTGGGGGTTTTGTAGTTTTTGATTTTTAATTATTTGTGTCATTTATTATAATTCATATTATTTCTATTTGTACACTGATATTTCAGGACACACACACACACATATATATATGTATGTATGTATCTGTATGGGTAGGTATATACATATATGTATTTTGTCAATATCTGTTGTTACATATTTCAGAATAAAACCTATAACCTCTTTACCTTGGTTTACCTTGAATGAAAAACACATAATTTTTTTTTTGAGTAATTAACATTTTTTGTGTGTTGACTTACCCTGTTATCTAATTGGTAAAACTGATAAAACAAATTCTGCAGAATTTGGCCACGCACTTGGTAAATACCACTGAAGACATTTTTTTTTTTTTTTCGATGGGACAGTTTCAGAAGATTTTATGTCAAAGGAGAATAAATGATTTCACTTTGTTAAATGACAATACAAAAAAAAAAAAAATGTTTTGTTAAATAATAGATTATTATTGTTGTTGTTGTTTTCATTATTATTATTATTATTATTATTATTATTATTATTATTAACGACATTTTGTTTTAATATAAAATAAAAGTAATATATGTCCAATGTCTTTTTTTCTTTTGACTGTTTCTATTTAATGTCACAAATGCAAAACATATAATACCTCTGTTTAATTGTGACTTTATATGCCTGTATTTTTTTATATGTTACTGTGCGTATGTCAAATATCTCTGTATGTTTTTAAGTTTGTATGATTCATTATGAATACATACATATATATATATATATATATATATATATAAGGATCTGTCTGTATATATGTCATGATTTAACATGCATTTTTTTATCACAATTTCTACTAAATAAAACATTTTCAAATTTCTTAGACACCCAGTTACAGATAAATTGCAATCTGAAGATAAAAAATAATAAATATTCTTTATTCTGAGTGCTAGTTGTTTTTCCGAATGTTTCAGCCTCAAGCATTTGGCTGTAGACATTATTCCGTTCATTATTAAGACAGGAAACTCATACCGATGCAACAAATTTCTCTGGGGAATTTCTTTCACATTTGCATCTCTGTCTACCTCCCTCCCAGTGAAGTCCATTCACCAGACCAAGACCAGATTATCAGAACCGTGCATCGGAAGTTTCGTGGTTACGTTACACGCTTAGAATTATTTTGTTCAGTTTGATAGAGAAGTCCTGGTATTTGTAATGGGATAAATATTGTATTTGTGTTTGTATCTGTATGTGTGTGTGTGTGTGTGTGTGTGTGTGTGTGTGTGTGTGTGTGTGTGTGTGTGTGTGTGTGTGTGTGTGTGTGTGCATGTGTGTGTGTCTGAGTGTGTGTGTGTGCATGTGCGTGCGTGTGTGTGTGTGAGTGTCAGACTGCATATGTCTGTAAGTGTGATTCATATAACAGTAAAGGAAAAAAAAATTGAAGATGACCAAAATGTTTAGAAACATTATAGCATTTGATTACGTTATAAGTTCAGAACTGTTTTAGCGAATACCTCTTTAATTTCCCATTCTGCTCATACAAATATGATTACAGATTATTATTTCAGAACTGTTCAGAGAATATTTCCTTTAATTTCCCATTCCGACTGTCTCTATGACTACAAATAGAATTAAGCGGGCAGACTTGCGAGAGTCAAGTGAGAGGGTTCAGCTGTACTGAAGTATTTTTAATCTGTTTAAATAAGAAGCAATATCTGCCATTGTTTAGTGTGTGGTTGTGCAAACAGGACAACCCAGACCACTCAGAAAACAATTTACAACACTCCAGATGAAGTCAGTTCAAAGAAATGCTGTTTGGCCATCTTGTTACCCTGCTGCATGTTTGACGGGTGTGTTGTTTTTGTCACCTGACAGCGTTCCTGTGTTTTCATTTGGTTTAGACTTGTGGATTTTCACAATTTACTGAAGTTTGCACAGGTAATGCTGCTGGGATTAGAACAACACCTGTACTCCAGGTAATGCAAATGGCCGATGTGATACACAAAATACCATCCACTTGATGAAAGTAACAATGTCATACACAACCTACCTTCCCAGTGATCAAAACAACCACGAGATATACAACTTATCTTCCAGGTGATGAAAACAACCATATCATATACAACTTATCTTCCAGGTGACAAAATTAGCCATGTGATACAAATGATACTTCACAGGAAGAGAAATAGAATGACCCTGTGATATAAAAATGTGATCAACAAAGTTTGATGTGACGAGTTGTCACTTAAACAAAAGCTTCAACATAGACTTGTTAGCTGGTTCTTCACAGATCACACCCACGACAGATGTGCATGAACCTCATACCTAATTCACTCTATCCAGTTCACTGAAAATGTTAACATATAAAGCTATCCATTATGAGTTTACCACTTTAAATTTCAATGAAAGAACAGAAACAAAACATTTATCAATAATTAATTTAAGAACTACTGATACTTTTATGATAAATTTCATTATCATTGTCATTACCATAATAATCTCAATATCCAATGTTCATATTATAACTGTTTCTAATTACTACCACTAATGCTATTATCATTACATTATCAATATCATTATGATAATATTTTTTAATATCCAGTCTTAATATTATTATTACTGTAAATAACATTACTATTACCGCTATTGCCACTAACACTATCATCATGATTTTTTGTTATAATTACTAGCACAATTGTGATATACAATGTTCAGATTATTATTATTACTATAAATCATATTGTCATTATCACTCTTGGCCACTTTGAATCCCTGTTCATTAAGTAAACACAATTAAATCGGCAGTTCAGTGTTGTCACAACACATTCCTTGATCCCTCAATACACGACTGGCAAATATGTCTTATTATTAAGCTATATTCCAAACAGGCAATACTTCTAGTTTATCCATGGGGGAAATAGTTCCATCAGCCAGAGCTTTGTAGAGTAAATATTTGTATTTCTCCTTATGATCAATAGTTATGAATATAAAGCAATCGGAATGTAGTGTGTGGCTTGGCAGTGGTTGTTAGAGCTAGAAGTAGGGACAGGAGGCACAAATACAAGATATGCTGTGGTTGTACTTAAAGTGTTTGTGAATGCCAGTTATGTTGTAGAGAAAAAGTTATTAAAACAGGATATGTTATTGTTGTAGAGAAAGAGTTATTAAAACAGGATATGTTTGTAGAGAAAGAGTTATTAATACAGGATATGTTATAGTTGTAGAGAAAGAGTTATTAAAACAGGATAGGTTATTGTTGTAGAGAAAGAGTTATTAATACAGGATATGTTATTGTTGTTTTAGAGAAAGAGTTATTAATACAGGATATGTTACAGTAGTAGAGAAAGAGTTATTAATACAGGATATGTTACAGTTGTAGAGAAAGAGTTATTAATACAGGATATGTTACAGTTGTAGAGAAAGAGTTATTAATACAGGATATGTTACAGTTGTAGAGAAAGAGTTATTAATACAGGATATGTTACAGTTGTAGAGAAAGAGTTATTAATACAGGATATGTTACAGTTGTAGAGAAAGAGTTATTAATACAGGATATGTTATTGTTGTAGAGAAAGAGTTATTAATACAGGATATGTCAGTTGAACATAAAATGTTATGAATACCAGAAATGTTAGATTTGTAAAAAAGAATTGTTAATACCAGATATGTCATATAAAGAGTTATGAATACCACACATATTGGAGCTGTATAGAAAGACCTATGAATACCACATGTGGTATAGATATAGATAAAAGAGTTATTGATACCAGAAACACTATGGCTGTAGAGAAAGGCTATGAAAATCTTTATAGTAAATTGTGTATGATTAACTGTAAAGCTACTAATAATATTACTGTTACTGAATTTGTATGTATTGTATGAAGACTACAGCAACAATAAGCAGCATAATTAGCACATAAGCACGCACACAAACACACCCATACACACAGACGAACGCACACATATGTCCACTGTTGTAAAATTGTAATTAAAGTTGATATAACTGCTAGTAATTACAATAAAATTAACGTGTCTCGTTTATCTATCAACTTCTATAAACAAGATTCACAAAATCACATATGTCGCTAATTATTATTTTTTTTATTATTTGCTAACTAACGAGACCTGATGTTTAATTAATTGTACGACATTGTGTTTTCATTCGTTATTACCGTACAGCCATTAAACAGCGTACTAAACCAAGCATTTCATATTTATTGTGCTGATTTTATGGAGAACTGCGAGCTAACACAATTAATAGACATTGTTGTGTGATGGGATCAAGCATGCAGTGATTTAAGTTCAAATATAATTAAACATATGTGTGTGTGAGAGTGTAATTAACGTCCTGTTTCAGAGCTTGTCTCACCCAGTTCTTTAAGAATTCATTCCAATAAAAGAATCGGTTCCAATTAATGTCAACAAATTAAAGTCACCTGTTTGAATTAATTGTGATCATTAATATGCACCTGCAAGTAGGATTATTTTAATATTGTACGTGTGTAATTATTTTAATATCGGATATGTAATTATTTTACTATTTTATGGATGATTATTTCATTACTGTATGTTTAATTATTCTAATACTGTATGTATAATTATTTTACTATTTAAGAGTGTTTAGTGCATGTTTAATCATTTCAGTACTGTATGTGTAATTATTTTAATTCTGTAGGTGCAATTATTTTAATATCGTCCCACTTTCAGTGAACTGAGGCTGTTATCTAAGTCTAGTCACACAGCTTTGATGGTGGCCCCCTGTTCACTGTGTCATGGGAAAATCACAATTTTTCATAGTTCAAATATGAATGGAGGCTGAGATGTAGCATAAATAGTTCTAACAGCTTATCTGTGTGTTGTAAACAATTAGCAGTCTGGTGAACATAATATGACAGGTTTTTTTAACATTTGTGCCAGCCTAAATGTCTCTGTGTGTGTCTGTGTGTGTGTGGGTGTATGTGTGTGTGTGTGTGTGTGTGTGTGTGTGTGGGTGTATGTGTGTGTGTGTGTGTGTGTGTGTGTATGTGTGTGTGTGTGTGTGTGTGTGTGTGTGGGTGTATGTGTGTGGGTGTGTGTATGTGTGTGTGTGTGTGTGTGTGTGTGTGAGTGTGGATTGGTTGATGTGATTGTATGTGTAAATGTGTAAAGATGTTTAAAATTGCTGTTATCCACTGATGTGAATAAGTGAGTGAAAAAGCGTGTGAAAGTGTAAATCTTGTGTCAAGTGATCTGAAAATGTGCAAGCATATAAATTTTACACACCTGTCAAAATACATAATCCATGTGAATGTAGCTATGTATGAATGAATGTAAGCTAATATTATTGTGGAATTTCTGTTGAATACAATCTCAAAAGCAGATAACCACAGATAAATGTATAAATTTAATTCACATAATGTGAGAGTAGAATTATCTTATCATATAGGTATCACTATTTCCGACATCATTTTCTTACATTTTGGATCAACAATGAAACCTATTTCATCCTCACGTCTATACTTATTTAATTCTGTTAGTAACCAAGCTTTTTCAAGCCTGTCTCATTATAATGCAATTTTCTCGAGAGAAAAAATCATAACATTTCTTTCCAGTATATACACTTCTGTGTATTGCAATAACATCCCAATGCAGTTCATTATTAAAACAACAAAACACATAACTTCTTGCACCTTCGCCAGGCGCATACAGCAGGTAGTGTATATCTGGTGGATTATTATCAAGTTACTTTAATGGATTATTATCAAGTTACCTTTTACTGCAGAGAGGATTTCTGCTAAATCAGAAGTTAAGAGATACAGTGTGATATTTAGAGACCTGAGTATTTACATTTATCAAGTAGATATATTGATAGCTTCTTTTGTTCTGGATTTTTCTTTTATGTTTTGATTTTTGGGTTGTTTTTTTTTTTTTTTTTTTTTTTTTTCATATTTTTCTTTCTTTCTTTCTTTTCTTGCCACCATTTTATCCTCATCAAAAAAATTCTTTCTTGTCCTGAACATTGGTCCTCCTTTGATCTAAAGACACCACAAAAGAAAAATAAACTTCATCCATTAGAAAAAATGAAAAACAGGGGTTCTGACAAGACCCAGCCATTCTCACATTTACAGGGATTAAACCCCCTTTTTGTCATCACAGTTGAACAATTACCCTACATTTTCATCATTTTTTAATAATCACCAGTTATTCTTCAAGTCTGAACACATCATCTGAAATACCACACCCACTCAGTTCACAATTAACATAAATTTACACACTATTACTAAAGACCTTTTTATTTTTTTTTTTACCTTACCATGATCACCCAATGTTTTTTTTTTTTTTTTTTTTTCTTTTTTTTCTTTAGCCAAATGTTACAAGTTGACAGCAAGGGTGTTATGTTACAATGGTTCTGGAAATTTCTGTTACATTAACACACAGTCATGCGGAACTCAGGACAAAAGTCTTTTTTTGTCGTTACAGTATTAAGTGGGACCCCGTTATTGTTAACGGTTAATTCATGTAGAGTGTGGAGAAATACAGGCCAGGTAGCCTGATACAGGTAGCCTGTCTCATACAGGTAGCCTGTCTCATACAGGTAGCCTGTCTCATACAGGTAGGCTGTCTGATACAGGTAGCCTGTCTCATACAGGTAGCCTGTCTGATACAGGTAGCCTGTCTCATACAGGTAGCCTGTCTCATACTGGTCATGCATGTCTGTGTACACAGAGAGAGAGGTGTTTACTATGCTCATAAAATAGGAGTTTAAAAAAAAAAAAAAAAAAAAAAAAATGTTTGAGCCTTATTTGTGATAGCTTGGTCATGAACCATTCAGATATTTTATATTATGTATTATAATAGGAACAAACAAGAGAAAAGGAGAGATAACAACAACAACAACAACAACAACAACAACAACAATAATAATAATATTAATAATAATGATAAATAATAAATAAATAAACAATATGTATATGTGTGTGTGTATGTGTGTGTGTCTGTGTGTGTGTGTGTGTGTGTGTGTGTGTGTGTTTAAAGTTATAAGTCTGGGATTGGGAAGTGAAAATTAATAAGGTTAGAATGTAAGTAATAAGTCTGGCAATAGGAAATGTCTGAGGTTGGGGTATGTAAATAAGAAGCCTAACTTATTTGATTTTTACTGGTATTGTCACTGAAATATTCACTGTAATTTTTAAACAGCTTCCTGCTGTACTGCATGAAATAATAAAAGATTATCTAATAATAATAATAATAACAAGAACAAAAATAATAATAACAATGATAATAATAACACTAATAACAATAATAATAATAAATAATAATAATAATAATAATAATAATAATAATATAAATAAAAATTTCTAGTTACAACCTGGTAAAATAGTAAGTGAACCATTTTTAGTCTGGTGGTCAGTTTGTTGATTTTTATTTTACCTGTGAATTAGGTGGACACTAACATCCAGGTGTTACCACCACCTACACAATTAAATGAGTGGACACTCGTCAACATCAAACAGGTACATCTCAACATCAAACAGGTATATATCAAACATACAGGTAAGTCTCAAATTAATACAGGTGTATCTGAAATACGCAGGTAAAACTCAAATTAATACAGGTGTATTGGGTATCTTATCAAGGTGAGCAGACCACCAAGAGAGAATCCGATGATCTGTGTGCTAATCCCAGAGAGCAGAGAGCAGCTCACAGGAAGTCTGCTCACTTTGTGTGTCACTGTGAAGTGTCACAGTGCAGGATAAGGTGAGATGTCAGAAAAAAAAAGGATGTTTTACATTTACACCTGAGCACACCTGGATTAATGTCACCTGTACTGATAACAGTGGTTAAGTCAAAGGCTTTAGGACTGGTAAGACACCTGGGTTAAATGCTTGTCATGGCCTCTGTATGAAATTTAATGGAAATGGAAATATAAGATTCATTATGCCCCCTTTTATTAATTTTTTTTAATCAATCATTTAATATATTAACTTTGTTATAAACAGGAAAAAAATAAAATGACTGTATCTTCTGAATGTTTCCATGATATAAACTTCATCCTTCTTAACAAAATAATTAATATAAAAAAATATATATCTGGATTATGATGTTTTTAGTAAACATTCAGAAACCATCAAGAGTTGAAGGTTGAGGTTAACTGTGTAGCAAAATGTTTTACAACTACACACAAAGACCAAAATGAATGATTTTTTTTTATATATATTTTTTGTTTTCAATATACAAAACCCTTTGATGACCACAGGGGGATATGATGAATAGTTCAACATCCATCCATGACTGAAATACGTTTGTAACGTAAACACAGCCACATTGTTGTGATCTTTGCGAGTAAAATGCTGGAGATGTGATGGTATTTGTGTACCAGTGTTAAGCTGGTCTGGCTTTGTTAAGGAAAATTCCTGTAATGAGTAAGTTTTGGAGGGCAAGCTGCAGGGGTCTCTCTACTGCATTAGTCTGGTTTCTCAGATGTCTGGGGAAACCGGCCTTCCTCCTGGCAAACAGGGAAATAGCGAAGGATTTCTGGTATTTGTGAACATGTAAAATATTGACGATGATGATGATGATGGTGATGGTGGTGATGGTGATGGTGATGATGATGATTATGATAATGATGATGGTGATAATAGTGGTGCTGGTATTACAACTGTTGATTGTGATGATGATGATGATGCTGGTTTGATGATTGTAACAGCTATATTAATGATGATATATACAAAATGATAATAACAGTAAACAAAAGAGCAACAGGAACTGCAAAAACGAAAATGAATGAATAAGTCAAACAAATAACACAAACAATATAAACTATATAGTAATATTAATAACATCAAATGATGAATAACAACAATAATAACAAAAACAACATCAAAAAATAACAACAACAGCAATTATAATAACAAAACAATAAATGTTTTAAAATATAATACTAGTAATAATAATAATAATAAAAAAAAATAATAATAATAATAATAATAATAATGACGACAATGATGATGATGATGATAACAACAGCAGCAGCATTGACAATAACAACATCAATATAACACTATCCTGATGACAAATTGCAGATGTTTTCAAAAAATCCAGGTGCACAGACACAAAAGACACCAGTTTCAGAAAAACAATTTTATATTCATACTGGAAATGTCAAAGTAATTTATTAACTTCCATTCTTTCATACTGCATCCCACAGACTGAAATCAGTTTATTTATACAAATGCACACAAATGGCATTCATCTCCGGCTACATTGATACTTTGAATAAGAGATATTTTTAGTCATAGAATATTTCATGTCCCCATGTTGGTTTCCATCAGTCTTGAAGTGTTTCTGGTGCACACTTTTCTATTTTTAATCTTTTCTTTTCTTTATCTTCACCTCTAGAGAGCATTTATTATTTTATCTTCTGCAATGGAGAGTTTTGTGACTCGCGAATAGTGCCAGATATGCAAATATTGCCAAATTTTTAAAATGAACCGTATGCTTTTGTGAATGTTTTTTTTTAGCAATAAATTTGCACAGTTTTTAATGATTATAACTGTATAAAGAGTGTGTTTATTTGTGTGTATGTATGTATGTGTGTGTGTACATGTATATGTGTAAATGTGTATGTAAATATATATGTTTGTAAGTAGGTGTCTGTGGTTATGTCAGTGTGTGTGTTTGTGTTTGAGATAATATAGGGACATGGGTTATTGTTTTGATAGATATATTTTGACATATATACAAACATTTATAAAAGCAATATATGTGTGTGTATGTGTGTGAATGTATGTGTATGTGTGTGTATGAGTGTGTGTATGTGTGTCTATGTGTATTTGTGTGTATGTGTGTGCATGTTTGTGTATATATGTGTGTGTATATATATATATATATATATATATATGGTATTTATGTGTGTTTGAATATATTTATAAGTGTGTGTGTATGTGTGTGTATGTGTATTTGTGTGTATGTGTGTGTATGTATGTGTATATATGTGTGTGTGTGTGTATATATATATATATATGGTGTTTTTGTGTGTTTGAATACATGTACAACTGTGTGTGTGTGTATGTGTGTGTGTGTGTGTGTGTGTGTGTGTGTGATTGTGAACACATTTGCTAATTACCATTGATATAAACCATCATTAGATTAATGAATTATTAAATGCCCCATATTCAGCAAGTCGGAAAGTCCGTGTAACAATGTGTTTATTTGTGTTCTTTGCTATCAGCCGCGATAGAAAAACAAAACAAAAGAAAAAGCGTCAGGTATAAATATTAAATGAGATGGGCACTCTCATAATACCAAATGTTTCCAGCTGAATGACATAAGTTCACAATGCGATACAGAAATTCCAATCAAGTGATTCTGTTGTGTGTCTGTGCAGGTGTTTGTTGTGGATTTCAAAGAAAAATGCAATTAATTGTTGTGTCTTTAATGCACACACACACATATATTAGTTAATAAATAATAGATTACTTGTTTATTCACTTCTCAAAGCTTTTTGTTCCTGAACATTTGACTGGACTGGTTGTGATGTGTTGTCTCTGTGTTTGTTTTGTGTGTGTATTCATTCAGGTATGCATACATTCATAATGGAAGAATATAAAACAAAAAGAAATATAGTTTCATAAACACAATTATTCTTCACACACATGGACACACATACACTTATGCACTTACATAAACATATACACATACAGACACACACACATAAACATACACATAGATACACAAACACTCATAGTAAATGGCTATTGAATTAATTCAGATATATAATTACTAATTCTTCAGAATGCATCTATTTTGAAATAACTCAAGCATATATATATAATGCTTTTTGGGTTTCTATTTAAATTTTAAAATTTTCAACTGTTCAAAATCATATATTAATACTCATTTCCCTAGAATTTTAGACAACAATTTTTTTTTATTATTCAAATATATTTCCACAACCAATATATAAGTAACTTTCTTTTAACTCATATCTGATAAAATAATAAAATATTTAAAAACACCCATGTGAAAAAAAAAAACATTAGTTTTTTTTTTCTTCTTCTTGTTAATTATTTCTAAATGTTTCAAAACACTTTGTAACAATTTCTACATAGATTTTTTTTTTTTTTTTTTAACAGCATCCAGCCAATGAATGCTTTACCACCTCTTGTAATACTATTTTGAAAAAAAACAAAACAAAAAAACATTTTGAAATTATTGCCATATGCTGGTTTTGATAGGAGGCTGTTTAAAACAGTTCTCTGATGCAGACACACATTTCTGTTTCCCGATGTTTAACCTGCAGAGTGGTGTGAACAGAGATCCTGTGGTCTCATGTTGTTTTTTCCCCATCTCTTTGGGTTTGTGTTTCCCTATGTCAACACCATTACATATCAAAGATTAACTCACGAGCAGATAACTCTAATCAGCTGTCTGCCATTCATAATACTGACTGATGGGAAGTGAAGGACATTGTTGATGTTATTGCTGTTATTGCTGTCATTTTTGTTATTTTTGTTGTTTTGGTTTTTTTTTTTTGATGTTATTGTTGTTATTATTGTTTTTATTGCTTTTATTGTTATTATTGTTGTTTTTGTTATTATTATTGTTGTTATTATTTTTATTGTTTTTATTGTTATTGTTATTGTTGCAGTTATTATCATTGTTGTTGTTGTTATTATTATATTTTTATTTTATGCCTAATATGGTTCAGTGTCTATGTCAAAAAATATGTGAGTAAACAGTTTGTTAAAATAAATAAATAAATAATGATGACAATGATAATGATAATGATGATGACAATTAAAGTAATATTTTTTTTCTTTTACTTACGTCACTTTAGGCAAATTCTGCTTAAAAATAAATAAATAAATAAAATAAATAAAAATAAATGTTAACATGAAAGTAAAATACCATTATGGATGATTACATTTATTATATCAATACTATTTTTTTTTTTTTTGGCTAAGTATTGTTTACATATATTTATTGCTAAAAATGACATGGCTTTAATGTATAAATAATAGGTAAGTGTGCTTGTGGGGTTTTTTAACTACTTTTTTTTCTTATTGTCACATGCACTTAGTTACCTCATGAAGTGTGACCAATGGGATGAACTGAACATTAAACTGAATACTCAACAGAGTGTGACTGAAACAACACACACCAGCTTACAAAAGAAAAAACAGAAATTTGTCAGTTACATTTCATCCATAACCAATGGCCTGTTTGGTATGAATACTTAAACAATTAATTTCCTTTCAAACTACAAATGTGCTTTTTTCATCCATTTTTTGTTTAACTTGTGATTGGTAAATGCCAAAAATAAATGTTCAGTCACCCAATTCAAGACAATCCCCAAAACTCCCATAATTAATGATGCTTGTTATTTTGGTGTTTTGGAGGAAGATTTTTTGTCTCACAGTGTTTCATTTTGTGTTTTCTTTCCAGGGAATTAACTGATAATCCAAAGTAAAACATTGTATTCAAAACAGACATTAAAGTTTAATTCAATGTATTACTTTTTGATTGTATTACTATTACTGGTACTCATTTAGGAATAGGCCATATCAATGACTTTTCATCAGATACAATAACATATGTGCTGTTTTAAAGTTTGTTTTATTTGATTCTGTTTGAATGAAAGAACATGTATGTATTTTGGGGTTTTTGAAATACATATATCAATCTAAAGAAACAATGATTATAAAATTTTGAGGAATTTAAGTATGAATGGGACATACATACAAACATATATACACAAATATATATAATATAGAAATAGACAGACATGTATATATGATATAGACCTAATCAAACAGACATATATAATGCACAGAAACATATACTATGTACATATACACAGACATACATAATCCATACAAAGACACATAATATACAGACAAGTATACAGATATACATATATAATACTTACATACCAACATACACACAAAGACACATATGTAGCTTATATCCAGGTGTAGTTGTGTGTGTGTGTTTGTCTGTATGACAATAACAATAATAATATTATCAATGTCTAGACATATATTGTTATTACATAACACCATCTGGTGTTATAAGAAGGTATTAACCTATTTATTACACAGGTTTTTAAACTGGATCACAGACAGAAGTTAATCTGAGATTAACGTCTTTCTTTTCATGTACAAATTAACAGACAAGTGAAATGTACTGTGACAGTTTTCATGCCTTTTTAACAGTCTGACCTGCCATTTTATATATTCTTAGATTTAAATTGGTGTAATAAAAAGTATAAGTAAAAAATGTATGTACATTATTTACTCCATATTTTTATCCTATTAAAAAAGAAGAAGAAATAAATCTGCATTTTTATTTATATATTTGCCTAATTTGAATAAAGTACAGTTATATTCTTGTTAGTTTTTTAAATTTATTTTCCACTGGCTTTCATTTGATTTATTTTTATTTTATTTTATTTTATTTTATTTTATTGTTATTATTTATAATGTCATCATTTTAAAATGTTTTTAAAAAAAATTAATAATTTAATTTGTTTTATTTTTTAACAGTGATTTCAAAAACATTAAAAAAAATTACACTTAAAAACATATAAATACAATGTATTTAACTTGTTTTATTTATTTTGTTATTACTTTCTTTAACAATGGTAGCACACTGTAAACACATTACGTATTCACAGACAACTGGTGTCTTCAGCGAGCCTCATTTCGTTCATTCTAACCAGCCTTGTCCCTGGAGAGCAGAGGAGAAAAGTCTGATCTCTTGGAGAAAATTGTTCCCAGAAGTCTGTGTGCGTGTTAAACAGCACAGACAATAATTGAAACACACAGAAGATGGGAGATTCTCTTTCACTTTTCACAGTGTTCTCAGTTTAGTCTGTAAAACAATAACAGCTCATTGGAAAATTGAGGGGTGTTTTTTTTTTTTTCTTCAGACGTCATGGATGTTAAGATCAATTCTCTACAACACATAATTTCCAGTTCCAGATAATCTGTTTCTTTAAGCAATATAATGAATTCTACTCTGATTATCTGTTGGTCTGAAGTCCAGTTCTGAGTAGAATAGTTATTATGGTATGTGCTCTCCTGGTCTGGAGCTATTTATGTGATTCAGTCTCTGTAAAACTAGAATATAAGTTTATAATGTGTCTTTTGTTGTTGTTTACACTGAAAGCTGTTTTACCCACACACACATCACTCACTCCCACACATATACACTTACACACAGACACACACACACTCACACAGGCACACACAGACATATATATTTTTTTTTTCACTGAAAAATCAGAACAGTGAGGTATATATTGTCCAGTTAATTTTCTTTTATAAGGGAAATGACTGCTACAAGATTATTCATTGAGTAATATACAAATAATCAACAAACAGTTTAAACTTTTACAAATACTTCAAACAGCAACATTCAGAGACACTTTAAAGCATTAATACTCAGATAAATGCATTCAAGTTTTAAAATTTTACATTTGTTTCTTTCATCTCGATGTGGTGGTGGCATACCGGCTGTATTTAACCATGACACAGATATTCAGTGGGTTAAATAACTGAGATAATTACCCAGCAAACGGAACTCTGAAATTGATACTCAGTTAGAGATGACATTTGCAGTTAAACTTAGCACCATTTGGCTTTGATAATACATGAGCATTAGATACAATACATGTGTGTGTGTGTGTGTGTGTTTTTTTGTGTGTGTGTGTGTGTTTGCATGTGCATATGTGTGTAAAACATATGTCTGCAATTAAAACACAATATTATAGTAAGCGATGCATTTAGAGTTAGAAAAATGGGTTTACAGATGGACGGATGGATGGAAGTTTGACGGATGGACAGAAAATTGGACTGATGTTTGGAGTATTGAAGGAACAGATAAAAAGATAAACAGAATTCTTTTATGGATGGATGGATGGATGGATGGATAGATGAATGAATGAGGGACAGATGAATGGTTGGATCGACTGACAAACCAGTGGATGGAGGGAAGACATTTTTATACATGGATGGGATGGAAATCAAGGTGAAAAAAGAAACAGGATGAAAGGAGAGAGATGAAACAGACAAACACATGTACGGATGGGTGTACAGAGAGATAGTTAATGGTATAACCGGCAAATGCTCGGTGAACACTGCAGTCCCAGTTGGAATGACATTTCAGAGCAGACTGCTGCAGCAAGTGACTGATTTGATTTTGAATGATTACAGTCTGATTAAATTGTACCTCTCCTGAGATCAGAACATTCACAGAGCTCTCCTAGCTCTGGTACTGTTCTCTTTAAAAAAAACACAGGACTGAAGAATAAAAAACTAAAATAACAAAAAACACTTTGTGTTGGTCCATTTTTTTTTTTTTTATTGTTGTTGTTTTTGGCTTGGTAATTCATACCATGCAATAATTACTATTACTGTCATCAATAATTATTGCCTGCTACCAGATGGAGTTGTCCAACCTTCATGTTTTTCATCACGTCAGAAAAGGGTACTTCGTTCAGAAGCTCCAGATTTTCTTTTCTCTTGGGAAAACAGATGCATTAATTTTTATAATGTTCTATATTTACCTTCCATTATCAGACCTTCTCAAAGAAGTGTTTTCCCTCGTTCCTTTGGGACTTATAAAACATTTTCTTAACATAAACAAAAAAAATAAAATACAAAAAAAAAAAAAAAAAAATTTCCAGGTCAATATTTGTGAGCAAAAACAGGTTCTCAAACAAGCAACAAAAACAGGCTGTCAAAAAAAAAAAAAAAAAAAAAAGATGGAGAAAAAAAAAAAAATAAAAAAAAGAAATAAAAAATCTCCATGTTTCCGAATATCCATATTTCCAGCATGCCCGGTTTTTATGCTCTGTTTGAGCCGTGTGAGTTTAAATCTGTGGAAAAGCTGCAAATCTTTATCGATACGTGTTGCCGTCTGTGACAGATGGGTTGATATTTACACAGACAGTTAGCCCAGCCTGCCACAAGAATGATCTGTAGGTGCCATTTGTATGACTACAAACATCCCTTTCATCAACTTCCCCAACACATGATGCATATATTTGCATTTGCAACTGAAAAACCTTTGTGTCTGGCTTCGGCAAAGTCGATGCTTCATTCTACTTTGATGATGATCAGTGATTCCAGGGTGAGGATTTCAGTCTTTGTTTATCATCATGCTAGTCCATATTTATCATTCTTTTTACTCAATAAACATCATTCTGTACTCTATATTTACCAGTGTTCAATTCCTGTTTATTAATCTATTACCCTAAACTTTACATATCTAAGTAATTTGTTTTAATAATTTTTTACAAATTAACTATCATATAAAACTGTATAATGACATATCAGAAGCCGAAATTTGTGTATCATGTAACTCGAAATATTGAATATTAAACATCTGACAATTTGACATAATAATCTTCTGAGAAAATCTGATACAATTTCCTATCAGCTCTTTTTCATTGCCTTCTCATAGACAGTAACACACACCGCTAACTCTGCCAGTACTTATGCACTGGCTGTCCTAACACTGATCATGTGACCTGTTTGACATTATGACAGCTATCTAACCACTGAACCATACCACATCTTTAGCATGTGAAGATTTAAATATCAATAATACTTATGTCAAATCAGTAATCTGCAAATGATCTAAAATTTTATTTTTCATTTTTACAGTTACTTGAAATCTATATAGCAAATGAGTTAAAACACTAACAGACACATTGCACAGACAAAAACATGGCTGGATATATGAATGTCCGTGTGAAAAATATATTTCCATTATCCTAGTGTATAGAGTGAGTAATAACAGTATTCTCAGTGTCTAGACTTACTTTTATTGTTATGTTGTTATTGTTATATTGTTATGTTGTATTATAAGAAGGTATTAACCTATTTATTGTCTATATTTAAAAATCAGCATAAAGAAATATGGATTATAGAAGTTAATCAGAGATGAAAGATTTTCTTTTACATCAAAATAAACTATTGCTGTGATATGATTAACCCTAAGATTTCATACTTTTTTAGTGTATAAATTAAACTGAATAGTGTAAATGTTGATCTCTTTATCCTGTATCTGTTCATGTGTGTCTGGTTGTCTTTGTGTGTGTGTTTCTGTGTGTGTGAGTGTTTTATGTGTGTGTGTGGGTGTGGCTGTGGGTGTGGGTGTGTTTCTCTCTCTGTATGTAAATGTATAGGTTTTTGAATAAAAATGTGTCATTTTATATTAAAAATATTTGTTTGTTCCATTTACCACTGCAAAAAAATTCCTTAAAATCATACAGTGTGAACAAACCCTTAGTCATGACATAATTACAGACAATAAAAATGGTTCAAGGCAGAACTATCAAACCAAAATAAATGATTATAACACTGTACTCCTTCAGCTGTCACATTATAACATTTCGAACATAAGACTATTAAAACATTACTATCACACGAGGAGAGATACTGTATATATTTCCACTCTGCCAAGAGATAAACACATTGTATAAGAAGTATAATAAAACATTTTTAAAAATTGTAATATATGGTCCAGTCCCCCACGGAGGCTAAAATGACAATTATAAATTGTAATTGGAAAAGTTTTTATTACCATATAATATTCATTGAGAGGTTTTACAAATGACTGAATGAAGTAAATTACAAATTTATGACAAAATTGCTGAATGATTACTCTGTGTTTTAGTTGAAAATGGGCTGACTTATAAAGTATAAACAATTTTAAAAAGAATTATTTTGTGTCCTGAAGATATTATCTGTGTAGATCTTTGTAAATATATGAATATACTGAAACATTAGTACAGAGATCCATGTTTATTGCAACAAATAAATACAATATATATGTATATGTATATAATCACACACACACACACACACACACACACACACACACATACATACATACTCATACATACATGCTGCATATACACATTTGTAGATATATAGATATAAGAATACACTAGGCACACACACACACACACACACACACACACACACAGACACACACACACACATTAATCCACAAACATATCTGATTCACAAACATTTTCTGTCTGCCACCCTTGTTTTCGAAAACAATTTCATAATATTCATACTCAAAACATCAAAAAAGAATAACCTCAAAAATAATATATATATATATATATAAATAAATAAGAAGAGAAATAAAAGAAAAATACACCACACCACTGCATACTAATATGTCTAACCCAACACTGACTACAGGAAAAAAAAAAACCCCAAAAAACAACAAACATCAGCACAGAAATGCCAAGCTAATTTGTCTCTCTGTTAACTCTGAAATCTGTATGATGAGATACACTATGAGGATTTCCATGGGTCAGTTGCATGAAGACTGTAAATGAAATATCAAGTGACAGGAACGTATTGCTAACTGGTGAAATGAAAGATAGCAGAGCAGACAAAGAACGAGGTTAAACTGCCACATCCCATCATATTAAAGCATTACGTACATAGACGTTGCATTCTAGCATACCTTCCCTGATAGACATTTCACAGAGAACATTTTAACATGCACTCCTACTCATAGGCACTGCAAAGAGCTCATTTTAACATACTTCTTCTCATAGACATTTCACAGATAACTTTTTAAAATGCACATAGACACTGCAAAGAGCTCATTTTCATTTTAACTTTTTAAAATGCACTCCTACTTTCATAGACTTTCCCTGATAGACATTTCACAGATAACATTTTAACATGCACTCCTACTCATAGACACTGCAAAGAGCTCATTTTAACATACTTCTTTTCATAGACATTTCACAGATAACTTTTTAAAATGCACTCCTACTCATAGACACTGCAAAGAGCTCATTTTAACATACTTCTTCTCATAGACATTTCACAGAGAACATTTTAACATACTTCTTCTCATAGACATTTCAAGGAGCTCATTGTAACATACACTTCTCTTCATAGACATTTCAAAGAGCTCATTTTAACATACTTCTTCTTATAGACATTTCAAAGAGCTCATTTTAACATACTTCTTCTTATAGACATTTCAAAGAGCTCATTTTAACATACTTCTACTCATAGACATTTCACAGAGCTCATTTTAACATAATTCTTCTCATAGACACTTCAAGGAGCTCATTTTAACATAATTCTTCTCATAGACATTTCACAGAGCTCATTTTAACATACTTCTCCTCATAGACATTTCAGAGAGCTCATTTTAACATACACCTTTTCACATAGACATTTCACAGAGCTCATTTTAACATACACATTTTCACACAGGCATTTCACAGAGCTCATTTTAACATACACTTTTTCACATAGACCTATCACGGAGCTCATTCTGAACATTCAGTTCTGCCGAATTCCTTGTTCCTAGGACTTTGATCTTCCTGCACCAATGTATTATTTTCTTTAGTTGCTTTGGCTACAAAGCTGGAAATGGTTCTGTTATATTTATTAGATAAAGAAGTTAACTAGCAGATGAAAATATTTCTGGTTTTTGCATGACATAAAGATAAAAACATTCTGTTTGAGAACTGTTCCTCCTGAAACTGGTTTAAAAACATTTTAAAATCTTAAATGAAGAATTTTACTATCCTGAAATTATTTCTGCTTCTTGTTGAGTTCTCATTGATAAAGATATTTAAAAAAATATATATTTGTGGAGTTGAGGATACTTCTATTGAAAATGTGAGATGAAGAATTTCATTTACATGAAATCATTTCTGCTATTCCGTTGCCTGTATAAGCTGCTTTTTGTCAAAACTACTTTAAAAACATATTTTATGAAACTGAAAATGTTTTCATTGAGAATATTAGATGAAATATTTTACTGGGATGACAACGTTTGCAATTTTGTTGACTATATTACATTAAGAATTTGATCATATTCCATTTTTTTTTTTTTTTTTTTTTTTTACTCTTTTGCCTAAAAAAGCTTCTTTTTGACAAAACTATTTTAAAAACTTATTTACAGATAAGTTTTTGTTAAGAATTTTATATCAAGAATTTCTTTGACATGAAAATATTTCTTAATTCCATTGCCTACAACCAACCTTTCTGTTTTATTTCTTATTTAAACATTTTACAAAAGTTAAAAATATCCTTATTCAAAAAATTAAATTAGTTATTTCATTTGCACGAAAAAAATATATTGTTTTCTCTTTCTAATGTTCATTTTTTCCTAATTATTTATTTGTTTATTTATTTATTTATTTTTTACATATTTTACACAAATGGAAATATTTCTATTCAAAAATTACATGGGAATTTGTCAAGCATGAATATATTTTGGCTTTCTGTTCATTTTTTTTTCTCTCTCTCTCTTCAAAAATAGTATGACAGGAATTTTTGACAAATGGTTTGTAAACTAAGATGGTCTCTACAGAGAGGCATAAAATGACAAACACACTGGTTTTGTGTTAGATGTGTCCTTTATTGACAGATGGTTGTTATTTCAGTTAACAGTAAGAATGGCCCCAGGGACGGAAACTGGAAATGAAGGTTTAATTATTCAGTGGTCGTGTTCTTTTAGTTTCTTTTAGTATGTTTGAAATTTCAGAAACAGAAATATGTCTTTAAAATTTTGAAAGCAGATTATTAAAACACAGTAAAGAAGAATAACTTTTGAATTCTTGAGTCTTTAAATGATGATAAAGGTTTATAGTAATGTGGTATACATTGATTAAACCACAAAACACACACACACACACACACACACACACATACAAATACATACACTCTCATACATAATCATACAAAATCTGCATAAACATTCATACATGTCCATACCCAAAGAAACATAAATACAGAGGTATGCACCCCCCACCCAGCCACCCACCCACCCACACCCACACCCACACATACATGCTCACACACACACACAACTCATACTTGATCACGTACAATCAAAGAAGACATTATCATCTAATATCATTTTTAAATCATATCCTAACGCAGCTAAAATTGTGATTATCACAGTTATCACATTTTTTATTATTGAAAAACACTCCACACACACTCAAACCAGTTTAAATTATTTATTAATATATTTAATACAAAATGTCCATCAAGATTATAAAGGAATTTTTTTTATTATTACTTTTTTTTAAACAGTGGAGTGGATGTACTGAATTATGAAATTGAGAATTATATAAACAAGATAAAAATTGATTTTTCTATAAAATAAACAAGACTTGTTGTCACAGTGTTTGCCATCACAATGATCTTGTAAAATGAGAAATTTAAAAAAAGAGAGAAAATTGTATGACAATGATAATGGAGACATCATTATCCACTGAATTACAATGTAAATGAAATCACATTTTTAAAGGGAGTCACTCTGCAATTTATGATCATATTGTGTTCTTTGTTTGCTAGCAGTCATTGAAAAAAAAGAAGAAAGAAAGAAAGAAAGAGAAAGAGAGAGGGAGACAAAGTTAGAGATAGAGAAAGAGAGAGAAGGAGAGACAGAAAGAGAATGACTGAGAAAGAAAGATACAGAGGAAGAGACAGAGACAGAGGCAGACAAAGAAAGAAAAGTAGACAGAGAGAGAGAGAGAGAGAGACATGTTTTACACTGAATTAAAATGTAAATGAATTCAGTTTTAAAGAAAGTCAGTCTACAGTTCATGATTACACTGCGTTCTTGGATTTCTCAGTCAGGAAATGATTCAGACTTCATTTACACACAGAAGATGTGATTATTTATTGGCATTAAGTTTACATCGTAACACTTTCATCCACAGATATCCCATTCCAACCACAGAATTTTATATTAAGATGTATTGTCCATAGATTACAATACCTCTATTCTGCTGATCTATATAAAAATCCAGTGATTTTAATGAAAGTTTTGATATGTACAGAGGGATGGACACCAGTCAGAAACACTTGTACAGTTTTATTACATATAAAAATAAAACTTGTATTATGATGGATATATTTTATACAATTATGTTTTGATGTTATTAAAAACGAAATGCTCTCTGTGTATGGCTATCATAGGACCCAATAATCCTTTTTTTTTTTTTTTTTTTTAGCTGAAATCTATAAAGCATATTATAACCAAATTATGATCATGCTGGAAAAGTATACTGCTGTTTCTGGAAAAAAACTAAAATTGTATGCAGTTTTTTTCATTGCTTCAGCAATCTCTATTAAAATGGGGAAAAGAATATTGCTGTTTTTACGAGAGAGAAAAAAAAAAAGTAAATTATATTCAGTTGTATTATTGCTACATTTAGCCCTGTTAAAATAAACAAAACATAATTAACAAAAAAAACAACATGCATATTGCTGTTTTTAGAAGAAAAAAAAAATGTTTTATGGAACTGCATTATTGCTACAATTACCCATCAAAACAGGATATTCTTTCTTGGACGAAGAAGTCTTGCAGCAACTAAAAAAATCTGTAACAGTATACTCCATTCTTAATTTAACTGTCACAGTATCTTTAAATTTGTTATCCCAGAAAGTAAAATCTACACAGGGTGCCTCATTTAACTGTCAGTCCCTGCTACTGTTTCCCCTGTAATAAAACTGACAATAAAGTGCATTAGTCTATTCTCTTGTATCTCACAGCTCTGTCAGAGAATAGTCAGCCCTGAACTGCAAGACACGTAGATAAAACACCATAGGATGTTAACAAAAATTTTAAAATTAAACTGAGCTAAATAAAATAATATATACATTTTTTTTATCCAAAAGACGTTATTCGAGTTACAACAGTTCTTTCAGGCACTTTTCTTTCACATGACAAATCTTCCGTCAGTTTGAACAATTGATCTCATTTTCTTTTTTTAATATATTTTTTTCTCAACATTTTACTTCATTTTCTTTTATTATGTTTTTTTTTCATTCTGATAGCTATAAATAATGTTTGCCCTTACATGCTTTTCCAGTCTAACAAGTTTGGAGGGGAAAAAAACTGAGCAATCATTAATTTTGATGGATATAATAAAAACAGCTGACTGCAACATGAACAATAGGCTGCCATTAAGATTATGGACTTTTAAGGCTGCCATTTAGGTTATGGAACTTTGAGGCTGAAGGTAAGATAATGGAATTCTTAGGCTGACAGACAGTAAGATCATGAGGTTTAGAGACTGACATTAAAACCAAACAGTTTTGAGGCTGTCGTTGTGATTATGGCATTTTTAAGGTTGGTGGTAAGATCAGATAAGATTATGGAGTTCTTATGCTGACATTTTAATCATGGAATTTTCAGACAGTTAGATCATGAAGTTCTAAGTCTGACAGTAAGAATATGAATTTTTGAGCTGACAGGATAATCATGAAATTTTGAGACAAATACATCATGAAGTTTAAGCCTGACTGTACGTTTTGAGGCTGGAACTGTGACCATGGATTTATGAGACTGACAGTAAAATCTAAGTTTTCAGACTGACTTTGAAAACACTAGTTTTAATGTTGGCAGTAAGATTATGGAGTTTCCATGTTGGCAGCAAGATTATGCAGTTTTGAGGCTGACAGTGACATTATGGAGTTTTGATGCTGACAGTGACATTATGAAGTTTTAACTCTGACAGTAAGATTAAGGAGTTTTGAGCCTGACAGTAAGATTATGGAGTTTTGATGCTGACAATAACTTTATAAAGTTCAGAACTGACAGCAAAACGTGTAATTTTGACAGTAAAATTGTGGAGTTTTGAGTCTTGAGCTTGCATGTAGATTATGCAGCATCGTCCTGTGAGATAACTGTGTAAATGAAGGTAATTGTGATCCAGCCTGAAGACAAGACCGATTCAGCATGTTTCACAGAGTTCAGTGTAAAGACTGGCAAACACACACAAACATTCCACTGTAATTAAAACCACATATTATATCTCGGCTTACAAACTTACTGTGCTAGTAGTGTATGTGTGAGTACAAGTGTATGTGTGAGTATAAATGTATGTGTGAATATAGGTGTATGTGTGAGTATAGGTGTATGTGTGAGTATAAATGTATGTGTGAGTATAGGTGTATGTGTGAGTATAGGTGTATGTGTGAGTATAAGTATATGAGTCTGCAGTTGTTTGCTGAATGAGCTGTATGTCTGTTGCTGTATGTCTGTACGTATCTATGTCTGTATGTGAATACTTAATTGAATTTAATATATATTGCAATATAACATAATATAATGTAATGTAATGTAATGTAATATAATACAATATAATATAATATAATATAACTTGTGTGTCTGTAATATAATATGATATAATATAATATAATAGAACTTGTGTGTGAGTCACATACATTTTATAAATAAATATAAACTCATTTTTCCTTCTCCATTTTGTCACTATATTTATCGCTGCAGATCTAGCCAGTTTGAGACTACGAGTTTTGAAATGAGCTTTGTAATTACTTAGAAAATTAAGCCACCAACTCTTAATTCAGTTTTGTCAAAATGTACATATAAAGCTGTCATAAACATACAGTTTACAGTGAGACAGAGACAGAGAGAGACGGAAGAAGAGACAAGAGCTGCTACAACATTAATCTGGTCAAACAGAACAGAATCAGTGGAAATTGCAAGGAAATAAATGACATTGTGTGGAGCACATTGTCAGACAGTTCAAATCACAGTGAACGTCCATCTTGTGTGTAGGTGATTATATTCCTCCATCACAGCAGATCATCAGAGCAATAGATGAATTTCATCAGAAAATTGATTAATTTTACAATCCGACCAGCTGGAACATAATGGTCATTTACTCTCTATTTACATTAAATAAGGTTTAATTATATTCACATCATTGGGTTACTGCTAGGTTTACACACTGGCTGATGGTTAGTTACACAGAATAAAAGCTCCCTGTTGTCCATCTTTCTGTTTGTCTGTTCTCTTTCTCTCTTTTTTTGTTTTGCCAGTGTCTGTCTGTGTGTGTGTCTGGAAACGAGACAAAACAAATTTGTCTTTTTGTCTGTTTAATCAAGCTAGAACATTAATTTGTTCATGTGAACATTCATTTTTCTATTTATTTATTCATTCTTCCATCTATCCCTTTATCTCTGTACTGTTTAATTAACACACACAGATAGATAGATAGATAGATGGACAGAGAGACAACAAAATAGATAGATATGAAAACTCAAAAGGCTAAATAATCTGAATACAATTTTGACAAGAGAGAAGATGCATTCATTTTATAATTAAAATTTTCAGCATCAGAATTTTCTTTAAAAACATAACCTCTAGTTCCACCAATGTCTTAAAAGCATGACATCTACTACTGAACAAAGTGTTTATTTAGTATATAAACTTTCACTGTCATCTGAAATGTTAACTTTTATTGCTATTTTAAATTTTATCTGAAAGTTTTAACTATTATTACCAACTGGAAAGTTTTATCATCCCAGTGGTAATGTTTAACTTTTACTATCAATTAAAAAAACAAAAAAAATAAAAATTAAATTTTAGTTCTACCTGAAAATTTCAAACTGTATTTTATCTGAATAGGACTTTTTGTATCACTTTATAGAAAAAGAAAGTTAATTTTTATATAAAAACAAACAACAACAAACCATTCATGTATCAAATAAAAAAAACTATACTATACTACACTAAAGCAATGTGCTGGGGGTCATATATTAACTCCAGACTTGGCTATTTACATTCTTCAGCAAAACATAATTAGAAATGAAACAACATCAAAGAGAAATTATTAATTTCTCTGACTGGTTTCCAAATCCAAAAATTTAGTGTCGACAGTATATTCATTACATACAGTATCCAATTGGGGTGATAATTGGAAATATGGATCCCTAGGCAGGAGTTAATTACAGAATGGGAAAATATTTACATATATGTATTAAATCTACGGTGAATCTAATTGTGCGATTATGTGAGAAACAGGAATGACCATAGCAAACAGTGGAACTGGTAATAATAATTGAGTAATGATTGGCAAGGCTTATTGCTGTATTCTCAGATAAACGCTGTGATTTGCGTTGACCAGTGATAATTATAAAATGCTGGGCTGAATTAGACAGAGTGTATTATAGTAATTACTGTACACAGGCTAGAAATGGAATGTTGATTATTAAACTGAAAATAAGAAGTGAATAATTTAGACTCAAACATTCTCAGAGGCAAATAAATGGAAGCAAAGGCAAATATGAGAAGAGCAGCTGTGAAATATATGTACGTATGTACATACAGACACATTTATTTTCATAAAGATCTTCACTGTGAAAAAACTGTTTACATACACACACACAGTTACATACACATTATACACACTCATAATCACACAGAAATAAATACACATGAAGATCTCTTTGCACCAAAAAGACTTAAATACTTTATTTAATTACACTGTTGAGGCCAAGTTATAATCTTAAATCATTAATTCCCATTCCAAACAGTTGTCTTTAACAACAAATGATATCACTAGAAAATGTATGTGTGATGTATATATGTGTATTGTGAATGTGTTTGTGTGAATGCCTATGCTGATGCTTGTTTTTCAATACTTTTAACCAATGCGTATATTAATTTAATAAAACAGTTTTATCTTTTAAGTTTTCTTTCTTTTGATTCTTAAGTGAAAAAACAATGTTGTTATCTTTTGGCAAAGAATTTGGTAGATAAATCAGTTTTTTATATGTATTTTTTCAAACACAGATTCAAAAATTAAATAAAGTTTAAAAAATAAAAATAAAAATTTAAATACTCATGTAAAATGAAAGCAAAAGTGATAACAAAAAAAATATTAAACTGTATTTTAATGTCACTGATAAATAAAAACTGATTAAAATAAACAAAATAAAAACAAGAAGAAAAATGTTTAAAATTTAAATTATAAACAAATTTTAAAAATAAAGACAGATTACTCTATTAAATTACAATGAGATGAAGGTAGATAACTCTATCATTAATTACAATGCCAATACAAAGACTTTTCACAGAAGAAACAATGGGTGTTGAAAACTGTTTATAGAACCCTGTGTAATACAATAAGATATTGCACATTCTGAGACTTCAAAGCTATTTTTCGGCTGTCAAACCAGGGAAATAAATCTTTCAAAATGACAGGTGTTTAAATTATCACTTTTTAAAACATGCTGCTTTTGACCTTGTTTTTTCAGTGCACAAATCAGTTGAACTAAAGGTTAGTGAGGAAAAAAAAAAAAAAAAAAAAAAACAGAAACAAAATTATGTTCAGTTATATTTTTTGTCTTTTTTATTTTATATCATTCATTCCCCTTTCCTGTTTCTTTAAAAAAAAATATCCTGTTGTGAATGTACAATACATGTTTGTGTGTGTGTCTGAATGTGTGTGTGTGCGTGCATTTACATCTGTGAGTAAGGGGGGGCAGATTAGTGACTAGTGACTTGTGATGCAATTTTGTACAGAACAGTATATATGTTAATATGTAACTTTTGTACACTTAACTATCTTCCATTCTGATTACATAACCAATGATTGCTTAATCAAGTTAATGAATACCAGATGACATCATACCATTATATATGAATAACAGAGAAAGTCTCCTACAGTGTTTTGGGTTGCAGAATTTTCTACACAGGATTAGACTGGTTAAAAAATAGGCATCCATCTCTCTGTCTCTTTCTCTCTCTCTCTCTCTCTCTCTCTCTCTCTCTCTCTCTGTCTTCTCACCTCTTATTCTTTCTATCTTTTTCTTTTTTCTAGTTTCTAATTTGTTATCTATATTTGAATGGTGTACATGTTACATTATACCTGATTGCGTATCTATTAGTACCAATTCATTCTGAGAAAAAAAAAAATAAAATTAAATTAAATAAAAAATTATTAGGTGCAATAGGTAAAACAAAATAGCGTCTTAAAAATGCCATAATTTTTATAACCTGAAATTTACAATCCATACTGATAAAGTCTTAGATTTAAGTCCAAAATCTTAGAAATGTTAAACTTGGTGTGAACTTGCTAAGTACTGAGTGAGACCATAAATTCCAGATTTTAAATAAAACTCTATTTAAATGATAATTTGTTATTATTTTTTTATTTTAATCTTATCTTATGTTGTTATTTTTTTTGTCACTTTATTTTTGTAATGGATTCTTGTTGTACAAATGTTTTATTAAAAACTATCTCAGTATATTTAATCTTTATTTTAATTTTAAAAAGGCAAAAAAAGAAAACACCATTAATTAGCCACTGTGAAAATATTTTAAATGTCTGTGAAATACCATTAGATAACAGGATCACTCCTTCACATTTTGACATTTTTTCCAATTCCAACCACATTATAAAAAATTATGGATTGAGGTTGAGTTTTTGTTAAAATGGATCTTAAAGTAAAATAGTTGGTAAGTTTAATAATTAAAAAAAATAAAATAAAATAAAAGAAGATAAAAACCTTTTAAAATTATTAATCCCATATAAAAAATAAACATATTTAAAGTGTTAATATTGAAAATTTAATAACTTTCTGGAAAGAAAAATTAAATTAAATTTAAAAAAAAAAAAATAAAAATGAACAAGAATAATTAAATAACTTTTTTTATTAATAGAAAAATTAAATTAAATAAACAAATACCTCTTTAGCAAAATCAAAAAAAAAAAAAAAGTATCTAAATACATTTTTTAGAAAGAAAAATTATTATAAACAAAATTAATAATATAGCTTTGTTTTTTATAACTTATAAAATTTATTTTGAAATATTTATTAACCAAAGCTAGTAGAATTCTCTTGAGTGAAAAAAAAAAAACAACACAGCAAATTCATACAGATTAAGCATACAAATATCTCTAACATAATACACAATACAAACACTCATAAAAGAAAATTCTTTCTGAGCAGTATTAAACAATAGCAAAAAAAAAAAAAACACCAGTGAATCATTTTACCCCGGATTTGATAAATTGCTATAAGCAGCAATTTGTTGTTGATTATGCAACTTTTCACTTCTCCGTAAATCTCAATTCCCTGATCTGTAGGTTTCTTAAACAGTGTGCTTTATTTAGTGTGATTCATGTCTAAGAGACTTGTACCAAGTGCACACAAGTCTTTATGAAACATTATCACAAACCGTCCAGTAAATACAGAATAAACAAGTGTACACTCTATAGCGAGACTGTGAGATACACAAGTTATATACACATTGCACAGATAATAAAAACGATATGCAGTATGAATACGCAGGAATTAAATTAATGTACAAAGGAACAATTGTTATGAAATATTTTTGATAAGTAATGATGGCTGCTAGATGTTATACATCATCATCATCATTATTTTATTTTCTTCATTATCATTATTGTCATCAATGTCATCGTTAGTATCACAAACTGCTAATTTTGTATTGAATCATAAAGCTGTTTGGAATGGGAAAAACTGTGGGATAAATGAACTGAAAAGCCATGTACTGTTTAACTGCAGAAAGCAAAAAAAACTTAAAATTTTGATTAATCTGACACAGAACTGACACTGACTCAGACACACTTATGACACTAAATCTGACAGTCTGACACTGAATCCACCAAATGTTCTAAGACAGACTATGACATACACTCTGACAGATTCTGACACTGTCTCAGACCTACCCTCTGAAACACTCTGACACAAGAATCTTGACATTCCTTTAGACGTTTTCTCTGACCCAACCTGAGACACAGTCTGACAACGACACTGATTCTGACAATGACTCTGACACAACTCTGACACAATCTCTGACACACAGATGTAATAAACAGCAACTCTGCTTTCACAGAGAGAAAATCTTAAGTCACCATCCCATATCTGGATGGGTGGGTGGCTCAAAGAAGAATTCACTTCTTTATGTTTACTGTGAATACCTTCTGTTTGTCCAAGCGTCTGATCTCTGTTTACTCAGTCTCTGCTCACTGAGCTCTGTAGATTTGTGCAGGGAATGCAACAAAAATATGACAAGTGTGTGCATTGTGACAAAGTGTGCTATTTCTCAGATTTGGTTGTTTTTGATGAGAAAAAAAACAAAATGATATTATTTTAATGTCTCTGATGTTGGCTGATAAAACAGCAAATCAAAGTTGAAAATGGCAGATGATGGTGTTAGAGCTGTCAATGGTAACATTGGAGAGGCTCATGATGTAATAAATACATGATGGATATCATTTTTTATTTAATTATACAGATTTATAGAGACACACATACTGTACTCATTCATACACAGCTAGACAGACACACACACACACACACACACACACACACACACAAACACAAACACAAACAACCACAAGATTTTTCATCTTAATCTGATGAAAATAAAACATTTTCAACAGTAAAATGATAGTCTTGATATTTATCATTAAATATGAATGTTATATTTCAATATTAAATACAGGTAATATTTAATTTTTCATGGTCAAGAATTATCAATTTTATGCTGTTATATTTTCTATATCAAATACATTTGTATATATTCAATATCAAAGATTATATATATATATATATATATATATATATATATGTATATATGTATATAATTTTTTATATTAAATTTTACATATTTAAATCAAAACTTTTACTATTAAATTTTAATATTTTAAATCAAATATTACCTATATTTAATATCAGCCGTTGTATATATCAGATATCGACCTACCTGGTGTGAAGCTGCTCCACAGTACAACTGCCAGCAAGGAGACGGTAAAGTATAATCCGTGAATCAAACTGGACTGTTCAGACATCATGGTGCCTCACTGCTCATGCTTCACAAATCCTTGGAGTTGTCACACAAAATCATTAAAAGATCCACACAATTTTTTTTTTTTTCACTTGTCACTAGTCTTTAGAAATACGTTTCTGCTAGAATTTTTGTCCTTATTATTATTTTTTTTTTTTCTGTTTTTTTTTTTTCTTCTGTTATCAGTTGTTAAGAAGATCTGTTTAAGATTTTTATTTCCGTTTCATAAAAAAGAGAAAAAAAGAATCCTGTTCAAGTGACACAAATAACGTTATTACTTCATTATCCATCATATGTTAATTATGCTAATTATTATTTTTTTTTTAATCACACATGTAATATTTGAATACTTTTTGTGATCTAATAATCACCAGAGTTACATAATTATCCAGAATTCCTAAAGTTACCTATTTCTGTGGCTATTATTCAAAGTCCACATTTTTTTCCAAACATAATCTTAATGACATTCATGAGCTAACTAGTATCTTGTTTTCAAATTATGAGGAAGAAATGTTGCAAGAATCTCAAAGAAAAATATTTACAATCTGTTTATCCTGAAGTGAAGAGAAACAAACAGTTCACAAGATGTTTAAGAATTATTGTTCCTGTTTTTGCATCAACCACAGATTTTAATTGGACTAAGCGATTTCAGGCCTGGCTGCAAGAGAATTCTCCATCTCTTTCTGTAGAGAACTCCACATGTATCCATGGTAGCTGCAGTATCATTTCACCTCATGCAGGGATGATCACGCTGAATGATGAATTCACTTCGTCGTCGCTGGCTCAGTACTTAATTATCAGATGCTTTGACTGTGCTGAAAAAGAGAGAGAGAGAGACGGGAATGGAATCATTAAATGAATTCTGATGCTCAGTATTGTTTACAGTTTTTTGTGAAGATGACTGACTGCTGCTAGCAGTAATTTACTGCATGGATCTGGATCTGGCATGGTAATCCACAAAAGGGTCGTTAAAAGTAAAAAAAACGAAAAAGAGCTTTCAGAGACAATAATCTGGTGTGATGTTCCTTGGGGATCAGCGGCATGTTTTTCACTGAGTTATATTTGATTAACATAATGTTATGAGTTATTAAAACTCAAATGGTGGATGACATGAAAACTACTCATGAAGAAGAATAACTACAGACATTAATTTTTATTTTATTTTTTTTTTTTTTTTTTTTTTTTTTTTTTTTCCAATTCACAGTTTAACACCCAACTCTTGTGGTGAAATTTAGTGATTAGGAAATAAAAAATAAAAAATAAAAATATAAAAATAAAATAAAATCTTGAGTGTAATTTGAATAACACAGAACAAAATAATATGGTTTTGTCTGACACATTTTTCTGTTTTCATATTTCTTAATAAGTATCCTGAATGAAGAAACAGATAGAAAGTCATTAGCAAAATCTTTCCATCCATGATAACTGAGAAATTCAAAATAGAAAAAAAAAAAAAAAAAAAAAAAAAAAAAAAAAAAAATAAAAAATAATAAACATATTAAGAAATCACAGTGTTTTTGTTTAGAAACAGGTTCTATGAATGAAACTGTTGTCTACTTTTTAACATTTACGTTATATTTTTGTTTTAATACTTAGAAATGTTTTATTTTGCAACCATTACTAAATTTAATATGGGGATTATTTCTGGTTCAGTTACAATACAAATTTTCTCATATCTCCATTTAAACACTTAAAATATTTTGTAGCTTTAATAATTTTAAAAAATTCCAAATATTCTAATTGCTAAAATTTAATCTTGCAGATAATTTTGGTTAATTATAGCATAATATTTCATGGATGACCATTTAAACAAATACTGCATTTTGTAGCTTTAATATTTCAAAAATTCCAAATATTCTAACTGCTAAAATTTAATCTTGGGAATACATATTTGTTCAGTTATACTATAATAATTCACAAATCTTCAAAAACAGTATTTTGTATCTTTAATATTTTGAAATATTTCTACAGTATTTTTAGACCTGGAAGTTACAAGCTCCACCAGCTGACAATACCAAGAGCTCCATTATATTACAATAGTTTATAGGCTCCAGAATTGACAACACTTCACTGGCTCTGTAGTTACAATAGTTTATAGAGTCTGGTGACTGATAAATACTTTAAGGATAGCAATATTTTTCTGGTTCAGGAGTTAATTCTGTATTTGGCAAAACTTTATCAATCAATAAAAAAAAAAGGAACGACTGAAAAAAGTGAAGAAGAAGAAGAAGAAGAAAAAAAAAACGTGACAGTTGTTAATGTAGAATTTCTGTATCTAAATGTGTAGGAAAATAGGTTATTATTTTTCTGAAGAAACAGTTTAGGAGCTTGCAAAATGAGAAAAATGTTATAATGGAGAAAGAAAAAAAAGAAAAATTGGTGTTTTATGTCTAATATTTTTAAAAACATTTCCAGCAGAAAAGTGTCGGTTGTGATTTTTTTAAAATGTTTTTCTTTTTTAAGTAGATTTTTTTAAGTAGATTTTTTTTCTTTTTAAGTAGATTTTTTTATATTTATGATTAATGAGAAGCAATGGAAGAGATGACAGAGAGGCATGATGATGGTCTTAAAGGTTAGTTTATAAGACATGTCTGAGAGAGTGGCAGTGTTTTAAATACTGGAATGTAGCAGAGAACGTAATGAAGTAAAAACATGATATAATACTGTTTATTCATTAAAATGTTTGCAAATGTTGCAAGTTCTTACGTAACTTAGAGCTCTGACAGATGTGAAAGGAATAAAAAAACAGTTAAAGTATTTCTGTAAACTTTAATTAAAAAATACCTTTTAAATGTATATATATATATATATATATATATATATATACAAATCTCAAATAAGTGTTGTTTCTGGAAAGTTTAATAATAATAATAATAATGAGAAGAGAAGGATAGCAACATAATTAAATACAAATGAATATATGTAATGTTTCTTTTTTTAAACCTTTAAATGAATATTTGCAATATTAAACTAAAACAGCATTAAATACCTTTTATAGCTGAAACAAAAAAGGTCTGAATGCATTTCAGTAAAGTTGAAGTAATTTTAATTGTATATCCACAATACTGAAAGTAATTAAACACATTTTTAGAAACTATAAATCCATAATGACAATAACAAATTTAAAAAACAACAACACAGAAATCTAAAAGGGGATTTTCTACAAAAAATTAAAAGTTATCTATGGATGTGTAAAAATTGACAGGTTTTTTTTGTTTGTTTTTTAAGCATGCAACTGTAAAGTCGAAGGTGAAATTGCATCAGCAGTTAGGATCAGTGAAGCACGTGGTTACAGCAGCAGCAGAAAAAAGTCAACAAGTGATAAATTACAGCTACTTGATCCCTTGGTCAAAGCTTACTAAGTCATCTGTACAAGTGATTTTCTATCAGCACACTGATGTTTTTACAAGTGATTTTCTATCAGTGCTGTGACGTTTTTACAACTGATTTTCTATTAATACTGGGACGTTTTTATAAGATGATTTTCTGTTAATACTGTGACGTTTTTGAATCAGGATTTTTCTATCAGTACACTGTTGTTTTAACAAGATGGTTTTCTATCAGTACTGTGACGTTTTTACAAGTGATTTTCTATCAGTGCTGTGACGTTTTTACAAGTGATTTTCTATCAGTACAGTGACGTTTTTACAAGTGATTTTCTATCAGTGCTGTGACGTTTTTACAAGTGATTTTCTATCAGTACAGTGACGTTCTTACAAGTGATTTTCTATCAGTACAGTGACGTTTTTACAAGTGATTTTCTATTAATACTGTGACGTTTTTACGAGTGATTTCCAATCAGTACAGTGACGTTTTTACAAGATGATGTTCTATAAGTACAGTAACGTTTTTACGAGTGATTTTCTATCAGCGCTGTGACGTTTTTACAAGATGATGTTCTATAAGTACAGTAACGTTTTTACGAGTGATTTTCTATCAGCGCTGTGTCGTTTTTACAAGATGATGTTCTATAAGTACAGTAACGTTTTTTGATTTTCTATCAGCACAGTGATGTTTTTACGAGTTTTCCAGTCAGTACAGTGACGTTTTTACAAGATGATGTTCTACAGTAACGTTTTTACGAGTGATTTTCTATCAGCGCTGTGACGTTTTTACAAGATGATGTTCTATAAGTACAGTAACGTTTTTACGAGTGATTTTCTATCAGCGCTGTGACGTTTTTACAAGATGATGTTCTATAAGTACAGTAACGTTTTTACGAGTGATTTTCTATCAGCACAGTGATGTTTTTACGAGTGATTTTCTATCAGCACAGTGATGTTTTTACGAGTGATTTTCTATCAGCACAGTGATGTTTTTACGAGTGATTTCCAATCAGTACAGTGACGTTTTTACAAGATGATGTTCTATAAGTACAGTAACGTTTTTACGAGTGATTTTCTATCAGCGCTGTGACGTTTTTACAAGATGATGTTCTATTACAGTAACGTTTTTACGAGTGATTTTCTATCAGCGCTGTGACGTTTTTACAAGATGATGTTCTATAAGTACAGTAACGTTTTTACGAGTGATTTTCTATCAGCACAGTGATGTTTTTACGAGTGATTTCCAATCAGTACAGTGACGTTTTTACAAGATGATGTTCTTTACAGTAACGTTTTTACGAGTGATTTTCTATCAGCGCTGTGACGTTTTTACAAGATGATGTTCTATACAGTAACGTTTTTACGAGTGATTTTCTATCAGCACAGTGATGTTTTTTTACGAGTGATTTCCAATCAGTACAGTGACGTTTTTACAAGATGATGTTCTATAAGTACAGTAACGTTTTTACGAGTGATTTTTATCAGCGCTGTGACGTTTTTACAAGATGATGTTCTATAAGTACAGTAACGTTTTTACGAGTGATTTTCTATCAGCGCTGTGACGTTTTTACAAGATGATGTTCTATAAGTACAGTAACGTTTTTACGAGTGATTTTCTATCAGCACAGTGATGTTTTTACGAGTGATTTCCAATCAGTACAGTGACGTTTTTACAAGATGATGTTCTATAAGTACAGTAACGTTTTTACGAGTGATTTTCTATCAGCGCTGTGACGTTTTTACAAGATGATGTTCTATAAGTACAGTAACGTTTTTACGAGTGATTTTCTATCAGCGCTGTGACGTTTTTACAAGATGATGTTCTATAAGTACAGTAACGTTTTTACGAGTGATTTTCTATCAGCACAGTGATGTTTTTACGAGTGATTTTCTATCAGCGCTGTGACGTTTTTACAAGATGATGTTCTATCAGCACAGTGATGTTTTTACGAGTGATTTCCAATCAGTACAGTGACGTTTTTACAAGATGATGTTCTATAAGTACAGTAACGTTTTTACAAGGTATTTCCTATCAGTACAGTGAGGTTTGTACAAGACGGTTTTCGATCAGCACAGTATCGTTTTTACAAGATTATTTATGCGTACCATTGACGTTTGTACACATGAATGTACAATTTTCTGAGTACATTGAGTTTAATTCAAGGGAATTGTGAGTTTTTCAAAAAACATCTGTTGATTACCTTATTTACAAAAGAGAGTTTCTGAGTTACTCCTGATCCTGTACATGACACAGAACAAGTGATAAACGCCTGTAATTGAATTTCTCACTGATTCTGACTGGTTTCATTGCAAGGACAGCTGATCACAGATAGCCAGCTTCGAACTTTTCTAACTATTCACAGAGACGCAGTTATTTATTCAGCATAAAAATATGTCACATACAGTCAAGAGCTGATGGTGACAATATACAGACAGATAATATTCCAAGAAGCAAGAAAGAAAGAAAGAAAAAACATTCTGTAAGAAGATATTCCAAGAAGAAAGAAAGAAAGAAAAACATGCTGTGAGAAGATATTCCAAAATAAAAGGAAAACAGATTTTTTTTTTTTTTTAAATGATCCTTACACATTATTATTATTTTTTATAATAAAAAGACATATTAGATATTCTTGAACTATAATAAGGTGTCTGTTTTAGACAGGCATGTCTTTTGTTCAGGTGACAGTTTATACAGGTTGAGCATGACTGCATAAAGCCTCTCTGAAGATTAATAATATTGATTTTGAAGTGTGTGTCTGTGTGTGTGTGTGTGTGTGTGTGTGTGTGTGTGTGTGTGTGTGAAAGATATTAAAGATGTTCTTCTAGAAAGTAAGAATCTGCATCATCTATGTATATTAGTTTATAGCATGTATTACACAGACATAATTGTTTTTTTCCATGTTTATTAAACTGTCGTGTAACATCATCAACACAAACACAACACGTTATGTAACCTCTGTGAAAATACAAGCCTTAATTGTGACTAGGCTTTAGAAAGTTATTTCATTTTAAAACTAATAACAGCGATATGAACTAATTAATTCATAAAGTTATCTAATATTAGTAGTATTAATAATAACAACAAAATACCAATAACAATATTTTAACACAGATATCACATTTTAGGATTTAGGAACATCCACATAACTATGTTTATAAAGTTTGTAGAATGTTTAAAATTAATAACAGCAACAGAAACCGCATAATTCATAAAGCTATCTCCTTTTAGGATTATTAATAATAACAGCTAATTCCACATAACAATATTTATTGCAGGATCAGCAACAACAACTGAATCAAGTGATAAAACTGTTTTGATTTATAAATATTGGATTTGGATGCCGTTGTTGCCGATGTCACTATCCCCGCATCCTAGCCTCTAATTGGTATTGACAGATCACTGCACGCTGTCCACTGGAGCAGACGATGCCCTGACCCCTATCATGTCTCAAAGCAAGAAACAGTTTCAGCTCATAACACACTTCACGTGTATATTGTCTGTAATTGTATTATGCCCTCACTAGTTCATGTTTAATATAAGCCCGTAACTTTGAAGTGTGCAATATAACAGTTGCGAAAATCTCTTATTTCTTTTTAATGATATTTGTTTTCGTTCAAATATCCTTTTTTCTTTATGTTTTTCTTTTTTCTTTCTCCCTTTTTTGTCTTTCAAAAAGATGTTTTAATAATGTTTTCAGTTTTATTACAGATTTCTTTCTCTTCTTTGTTTTTTTTTTTTTTTTTTTTTTTTTTTTTTGTTTTTCTCTCCAGTGTTTATAGTTAGGTATTAACATAATCTCAGGTTATGAGAAACAATTTATTTTATGAGATAATATTTTTCTCTTCATACATTTTTTCTTCCCAAGGATTTTAAACAAAAAAGATATGATTCATATAGCTAACAATAATTATTTCTTTGTTTCTTTGTTAAAGATGCAGTCGAAGATAGTATTAGTTAAAACTGTTTACTATAACTGGAGGTGACTAACATTATGCTGTTTATTATCAAAAGATATTCATACCTCTGTAAACAAATAAATTATTACTACATTGTTCATTATTAAACATTTGCATACACCCAGTGTGAAATAACATGTATAGCTAACATTAAAAAAAAAAAAATAAAAATTATTACTTTATTTATTATTAAAAATACACATGTATTTTTTTCTTATTAATAAACATATGCATGCAAAACATGCCTATAGCTAAGAGAAAAATAATGATATACTGTTTGTGTACTTGCAGCAGCCAACAAGAATTAATCCATATAGCTGACACGGTAAAAAATAAAAATTATTATTACATTGTTTGTTATTAAAGATATAAATTCAGCTAACAGTGAGTGTAAAAAAGAATATTATTACATTATTATTTTAAAAATACAAACACACGATACAAGCCAGTGTGAGTTAATGCATATAGCTGACACTATAAAAATATATATATATATATTACATTGTTTACTATTAAAGATATACGTACAACCAATATGAAATAATACTTGTAGCTGGACACCACATAAACAATATAAATTGATTTTACATTGTTTATTGTCAAAAATAGAGCCAATGTGAAATAATTCATACAAGTGACACTAATATATATATATATAAAATATTACATTGTTTAGTATTAAAGATATGCATACACCGACACAGTGTGAGATAATACACATAGATAACACTGACAAGGATACTGCATGTGAGTAATGTGTTTCATTATGGATGTTATGTTATGACTTTGCTTTCTGGTTCATTTTCACGGCAGACTGTTTAACACTTGAGGTTGATTAATTAACTGATAATTACAGTGTCGGAAGATCAAGGTTTTGCTAATTAACAGCTAACTGTCGGAGCAGTCGAGCCAGACATTACCTGGCAAAGGCTCGCAATATGTCCAATGTTTTATTAATTAACAGTGTCAGCCAAATGATTAATTTTCATTTTGGTACAGTAAGTTTCTGGGGTGGGTTTTTTTTGTGTGTGTGTGTGTGTGTGTGTGTGTGTGTGTGTGTGATTAATATTGAAAAAAAAGGTTTTATGCTCAGTTTTTGTAATTTTATTCATTCAAATTCAAAAATGCTCTGTATGTTACTAAATTTACTTTATAAATATCATTAGTTCTTTTAAAATAATTACTTTAATTTCATTCATTTTTCCTTAATTTTATCATTATAAAAGTAAGAGCCTATTTTTTTTTTTTTTTTTTTTTTTAAATGTCCATCTCTAAATATAAAAATAAATAAAGGGCATGGGATAAAATGCAGTATTTTACCCTCCACTTTATTAAAACTTCTATTTTAATCTGTGTAATAAGCCCACCATTGTTCCTTTAATTTAATGAAAACTAGTATTTTACCTTTAAGGTTAATGACAACCAGTATTTTATTTTCTCTTTCTGAAAACCTCAGTTTATTAAAACCTACTATTTTTCTATCAGTTAATTAAAAAAAAATAATAATAATAATAAAATAAAGAAAATATTTGACAGAGACATTACACCATTTGAAATTACAGACCTGGTTTGTTCATCAAGAAGCACTTTATTCCGAAACAACAGCCGAGCAATCTGACATAAATTACCCTTTTACAGGAGCTAAATATACAACTGTCTCTGGGAAACAATTTAAAAAGACCCCTTGCTGTTAACAAAAAATGAAATAGTCTTTACATAGCCATGCATTTTGCTATATTTGAAAAACTAATGATTACCAATAACATATGGTCTCTGCGATATAATGGTGGATTTTTGGGGTTTTTTTTTCTTCTTAATTTAAAATGTTTTGATCTTATTTCTACTGCTCCTGTATTCTTCTCAAAATAAACTGATATAGAACAGACAGTTTATTATCCCAAATTTATAAAGTTTTTCTATTTGTGTTATCAGAAATATAGGAACGACTACAGTGTTTGATAATAATGGTTTATAATGGATTCATAAATGTCGTCATTATAAGAAATTTAAGTGCATCTCATTGTCTGTGTTCTTATAATAAAATACTGGCCGATTTGAGGGAAATCAACTCAGTGGCCTTCTTGTCTTATTTACTAATATATTATTTTATTTTCCAATCACTCATTCTTCATATGGATATTAATGAATTATTATTATAATTACCAGGAAGCTAGTACAACCACTCATCAGGTAAGTTACCAGTTGAATTTAGTTACCAACCAGTCAATACAAATACAAATTGTTACCAACTTGATTGCCATTTAATACTGTTACAAACAACACAATTGCTAGTTATCATAGTTACCAAACAGAGAATACAATTATCAGTTACTATATTTAGCAAACAACACAAGAATCAATTATTATATTTAGCAAATAACACAATTACCCATTATTATATTTAGCAAATAACACAGTTACCAAACAACACAATTACCAGTGAGTAATTAATTCTATCTGTAAATGTTACTTACCAGGCAACCATCAAATTCAAATGTCAGTTAGCATAACTATTAAACAGCCTAGCAGTTACAAAAATTTGCTATTAAACATGTAGTCGGTTATCAAAAATTCAATAAGACGAATTACCAGTTATCTGTTCAATTTACAAGTCATTTAAAACAGTTATCAGTAGACAAAAACAACAGGTAGAAGATATTTATTCCAGTCTCCTATTAATCGCCATCACCAATCAAATAAAAGTCACCAGATAGTCACCTCTTTTATTCAAAGTTAATAACTTCTGTATTTCATTCAGCTATATACCATTACTGCCCATGACATATACATTTTATTACACAAGTAATTTGCCAAGGACCGAAATACTTCTGTCACTGTGACTGACGCTTGTAAGAATATGATTTCCTCTCTGTTATGTCATATGATGGAGTTACAAGAATTTCAGCGATCAGTAACAATGAGATTGTCTGTAGAATCCATGGGTTTGAAATCTTTTCTTTTTTTCTTTTGGTTGAATCTATTTTTGGAAGTTTCATGTTAGGGTCTAATTTCAGTATCATACATTTATAAAATTCAAGGGGTTTTGAGAATTACATATTATTTGTTATTTTATTTTATTTATTTATTTATTTATTTATTTATTTATTTTAATTTAATTTAATTTAATTTAATTTAATTTAATTTAATTTATTTATTTATTATTTGCATTAATTTATTTTTGAATGGTACATAATTAAAGTTTTATATAACTTTATAAAACCCTTAGGAATGAAAATTTAAAAACTTGTTTTGTGTTAATGTATTTATGAAAGTTTTATGTAAATATTAAATTCCCATATAGCACATTTATAACCACCAGGGTTTTGAAAACATCTTTTATTTATCAATTGTATGAAATTACTTTTGAAACTTTATTTTAGATTATATTTCTGATATTATACAGAGATAGATTTATGTGGGTTTTTTTTTACTTTAATATTAAATTATTTTTCAAACATTTACATTTTACAAAAAAAATAAAAATTTTTTTTTTTTTTTTTTTTTTATAAAAACATAAATAATAAAAATGAAAAAATATTTCTTACCTTGTACATTTGCAACATAAAATTTCAAAATTGTTCTTTCTTTACTTTTGGGCATTTATATATGTTTTTTATCTGAAAAGATCCAATTCTTCTCAAGAGATTACATACAGACAGACTACAACTTTTTTCACTAACATTAATATCATTTAAATCTGTTCTGGCATGAATAATATTTGTTCTGTGATACCCTATGCTTCTGTCATAATCAGCAACAAGCAAAAACACATGTGATGTTTATCCTGGTATCTTCCCATGTTAGACAGTGAAGAATGTATTTGCATAGATAAACTAAAGACGAGCATTTGTGAGGTAGGTGAGTTTGGTACATTCGTTAATGTACCTGTTTAACCGTACTTGAACAGCATGCAATACAAGACATTGCATATCATGTATATATCTACCTGGCTTTTGTAAAATACTAATATATATGTATGTACCTATGTTACATCATGTACATTTATATGTACCAGTATTATAAAACATATTCAATTTTATGCATTCATATTGGCTTACATGCATGCATATATACATGGATGGATAGATGGATGTTCGATTAGAAGGATAGTTAGTGTGTGTGTGTGTGTGTGTGTGTGTGTGTGTGTATGTGTTGAACCACTATTATTTAAAACCCTGTATATCACATCAGTATTTACCAGTGTTACATAAAACAGCCACAGTTAATGTCATTTATATTTTATCAGTAAGTGCTTTGAAAAAAAAAAATACAGCATCAATGACTATGAAATCCTAAGGGAGTGGTGTACACTTAACCGATTCCTGACTGTTATTTCAGCTGTGTGTTACGAAGTTTATAATTCACGTGAATATGTAATATTGATGGTATCAGACAGAAGTGTGGTATGGAGAATAATACATAAAGTGCACTCGTTCGTACTAATGAATAATGTATAATATTAAACATTTGATACCAGCACTCTGATGAACTTCAAAAGAAACTAAGACTCACCGAGATATATACTGATTTACACACACACACACACACACACACACGCACACACACAGACACACGCACGCGCACATTCTCAACCACACCAGAAAACTTGACAGTATGGAAGCGGATATTCAAAATTAAAAAAAAATAAAATAAAATAAAATAAATAATAATAATAAATAAAAAATAAATAATAAAAAAGATTTTTATTTTGATTTGCAGGACAAAAGAAATAACTGGTTACTGTCGTAAGACAGAAGAATGTTGATCCTGCTCAGTCGGAATTTCAAATTCATCTCTCTTGCATATTCAGTTTATAACTCCGTTTCCCACAGAAACACACCTTGATACAATACACGGAATTTAATCCTTACATCATTTTTTTTTTTTTTTTTTTAATTATTTTTTAAAAAAACGAACAAAAACGTAAAATTAAGAAAATTCTAAAAAAGCAATGTTCACACAAAAGACTTTTACACAGTCGGCGACTTTCATTTGATATTTTAATAACGACTTTCGCTGCTTGGTCGTGCAGACATGATCTGATTACTCAAATAAAGATTTCCGAGCCGATTATCCGAGCGACACTGCACCCTTCCTTACATCTGCCGCAAACAAATGGCGGATTAGAGTCGAAAACCTCTGCCGTAAAGTCTCTTATACACGTGCGTATCAAATTTGCCCCGTCTCGCTGTAATCCCCAGGTACATGGATTCCTGCTGCGTGTGGCGTGAGAGTACATTAATTGTATGTAAAAACGGGTGTTTTTCCCCCCTCACAGACTCACTTGGTGTACGATTTTTACATAGAAATGAAAATTTTGTGAAACGAGTCTCAAACTGGGCGTTAAATGGGAGAGCGAGCTCTGTGCTGCTGGGAACAAACTGACGTCTGATTGGAGTCAAATGTTTTACTGTGAGCTGAGGCTGTTTAATTAGTCTTGATACGGAAAGTATAACTTTAATTCTGATAATAATAATAATAATAATAATAATAAAAAAAAAATAAAACCAACATAAAAAAACAACAACAATACCACAACCTTAAAAGAACTCCACCAATCAAATAATTTCAAGATATTTAAAAAAAAAAAAAAAAAAAAAACAAGTTGTAAAAATCCTTCTTCCATCAACACCAAAAAGAGTGTATATTTTATTTAAATCCTTACTGTCTCGTACTTCAAAACTGTAATTTTTTCTTCTTCTTTTTTTTCATTTTAAAGAAATTCTCAGATGACAATTTAAGCCTTTGTCTCGCACACTGAGCTTGGTAATTGCAACAGCATAGCCCTGATCTAACTTACAACTCCCAACGGCTGGCTCTACGCAAACCGTGATTATTTTTTTATTTTTAAATGGCTTCTCATATTGGTTACAAGATTTTTATCTCATAATCCGTCTTGTTTTTTTTAGTATCTATCAGTTCAAGTCTGGTAAATGACCTTTCACCTTTTATGTAAAGACAGGTAACTTCACACAATCCGAGGTACCATTTACCCAAACAAAGGTATCGTTACCTGTGGATAACAATCTTACTCATCTAACCTGTTGCTAACATGCAATGACAGAAACAAAAGTTTCGTAAGTTCAAGGGAAACAGAAGTGATCTGTTGTTGATGTTTAGCACTTTTAAATTTCTGAATGAGTGACTGAATGAGTAACTGAATGAATGAATGAATGAATGAATGAATGAATGAATGAAATTTTTGTATAATTAAGATATCTGTTTCAGTTAGGGGCTGTTCACAAACAACTTTTCAAAGACAAGAAAAACAAACAATTTACCGTTAATGGAAAGGACTATAATAATAAAAATAATAAAATCACTTGATGGTATTAATATAAGAACAGCAGTGGCAGCTTTCCTCTTATGATTTTCTGTCCACATCTTTGATCAGTTATTAATTTAGATTAAAATATTTTGAGCATGTCATTTATACAAAGTATATTTTCCTCTCTTCATGAAATAACATAGTATGTACACAAGGTGGATTTCGTCCTTTGTTCCGTGAAAATACAGCACAGGACATACCATGTACATTGAAATTTTAACCACATATGTTTGTTAGTGCTTTTCTTTGAAATAAAATTTATCTGATATTCAGTGATGGACATTATTTAGATAAAGTGACTGTATAATACATTACTGCAGTGTGTATTCCACAGAAAACGTATTCACATTCAGTAATTCAAATTATCATCTAAACAAGACAGCACGTACCAAACTCATTCAGATAATTTGATCTCATAATGTTTTTCTTTTTGCTATAATGTATAACACTGACGTGCAGTTTGTCATTAACAAAAAGACACCACAAAACATATTCATTCAGGTAATTCGACCACATGATGCACTATGATGAATTACCTATGTTGACACATATTGATGCAGATTATCTCTGTAGCATAATCAACAAGCAGCTGTTTGTATGCACTGGTACTCGTGTGTGAAAAGTAATGACTGAATTACAGTCTATTAGTGCATGTCATTGTATCCAGGGAAGGATAAAATCAGCACACTCGGCTAGTTCCCTGATAACAGTAACCTTGCAGTAACTTCATCAGGACAGGAGAAAAAGGGCTGAAGAAAGAACAAGAAGAAAAAAGAGATGATTGTATGTTTTAAATTCTTGACGTAGTTTTGATTCTCTCTGGATAACAGTGTGGATTTTCACCTAGCCAAGGTCTTTAGCAGTAACAAAGTAAATTTACAACCTTCAATAGATGTTTGGCAATTAATAAAATAGTGAATTAAATGAGAGAGAGAGAGAGAGAGAGAGAGAGAGAGAGAGAGAGAGAGAGAGAGAGAGAGAGAGAGAGAGAGAGAGAGAGAGAGAGATGCCTATTTTCAAAGAAACATACTGTTATTTATGATGTTGATTACGACAAAGATGAAAGAAGTTATGAAATTTAAGAAAACGTAACGAAGAATACACATATTTGTTTATTAGATCAAAGATCAGACCACATTTCCTTGACTCAGGTATTCAGTGTCACAGCATATCACAGTCATCTCGTTTTCTTCATATTCTTTTTATTTAATATTTTGTTCTTTAGCTTATAATAATTATCTTGTTTGTTAGTTAAAATGGATATTTTATACTTCAGAAGAATAGCAGGGATGCCAGCCTATTATATTGAGAATAAAGGGTTTAGGTATGTGATTTCAAAATATATGGCCTTTACTTGAAGTTAATCGAAAAGAAGGATGCCTCAGAGCTAATTTTTATTTATTTTTTTAATTATTTCTATACACATTTTTAACAACATTATTATTATTATTATTATTATTATTTTTTTTTTATTTTTTTTTTTTTATTATTTTTTTTTTTATTCACATTATTAAATATTCATAAAATGTTTTTCGTAGGAATGTTGGTTAGTATGGTTGAATATATAGTTCAAAGGTGTGTCTCTGGAAGCGATAATGTCAATTTTGAAATATCTGTCATAAATCATTCAAATGACAAAGTTGAACAGTATGTTTCAAAGTGTATCTATTTCACGCATGTATTGCAATTAAACATAAAAAAAAAACGCCACGTGTTAAAACAAAGTAACAAGATAACTGTGTATAACATAAAAAATAACACAACGTAATACACTATATAAGTTATCACGTAATTATTGCTATTTAACCTAAAATGAAGGCAAGCAGAAATAATTGTCTTTCCTTTCATGAAATGGATTGGCTTATATCATCATCATACATGTCGACTTTTTTTAGTGGGTGGAAATTTATGGCGCTGTAAAATGACTCATCCATAAAGTATTGAAACTGAACCAAGAATTTAAAACATGATGCATCACCAAACATACAAGATTATTAAGGACTCGTATCTGACACTGAAGTTTTTCTTAATGCATTAAATTAATAGATTTGACATATATTTCAGGAGTGAATGGAGAGAAGGAACTTCGAAGCACTGAAGGTTAAATTCTTGAGTTATACAATCTGCGGTATAACATATTTGCATGTACCGCAATGCACTGTAAAGTTGTTCATTGGTGAAATCCATTTTGTCAAATAAAGATCATGTTTAATCTACTGTTGAGTTGATTTATGTTCCTTTCTGATTATAAATCAAAGAAATTTAAAAAGCAGAAGAAGAAGAAAAAGAAAAAGAAAGAAAAAGAAGAAGAAGAAAAAAAAAGACGGAAAAAAAAAATAAAACGTAAAAGAAAAAATATAGAAAAGGGAAAAAAGAGAAATATTTAAAAGTTGGGTAAAAATTACTGAAGTTAATGGGCTTCTGTTGACATAAAAAAAAAAAAACCCACGTATATGCTCTAACAAAGCACACAATATATAACTACATTGTACAACACAGTAGTCTATACACTAAAAAGTTCTACAAAAGCTAATTTCTCTCAGTGTAATAACATACCAGGCTGGTGTATAACATTGTGCCACATCTTACAACAGCTTAGCCGAGACCTATTCAACTCGAATTTCAAATAACAGTCGCCATAAAGTAGACGGTGGCTATTTCTGATAAAAGAGAGGGCAGATGTTTTGAAAGGTGACCTGTTCTCTGTTGATTTTCCTCTCAATGGCTGAGGATGACATGAGGTAAAAGCACATAAAGTACGAGAAGGTGAAATATGCTGATATATTCATACCAGTTGTTGAAATACAGCAATATTCAGAGTTAGTAAATAAGTCATTTGTAAAACATTTTGATGGAGTTATTGTTGTTGCTACTGCTGTTGCCATGCTGTTGTTAGTACATCAACTACTGTCATTGTCATTACTACTACTACCACTTCAACTACTGCTGCTACTACTACTACTACTGCTGCTACTATTACTACTACTATAATTACTATTGCTACAACTACTTCCACCACCACTGATGCCTTTAATAATATTGTTACTGCTTCTATTACTATTAGGCCCTCCTGTTGCTGCTCCTCCTTCGGTTATTATTACTGCTACTACTACTGCTACTACTGCTACTACTACTGCTACTACTACTACTGCTACTACTACTACTACTACTGCTACTACTGCTGCTGCTACTACCACTGCTACTACTGCTACTACTACTGCTACTACTGCTACTACTACTACTGCTACTACTGCTACTACTACTACTGCTACTACTACTACTGCTGCTATTACAAACTGTGACTACTGTTACTACTATTTATACTACTACTACTACTGCTACTACTACTGCTACTACTGCTACCACTGCTACTACTATTGCTACTACTACTGCTGCTACTACACACTGTGACTACTGTTACTACTATTTATACTACTATTACTACTGTTACTACTACTACTGCTACTACTACTGCAACTACTGCTACTACTACTATTACTACTGCTACTACTATTGCTACTACTACTGCTGCTACTACAAACTGGGACTACTGTTACTACTATTTATACTACTGTTGTTACTACTACTACTACTACTACTACTACTACTGCTGCTACTACTGCTACTATATACTGCTACTGTTACTACTATTTATATTATTACTTCTGCTACTACTACTATTACTTTCTATTACTACTAAAGCTAAAACTACTGATACTACCATATAACAGTGATGCACTTCTACTGCTACTATTAATATTACTGCTACTACCATTACTATCTTTACTGCTGTCACTGTTACTGCAAATAAATAATACTTTCATTTCATATTTTAATCTTTTACCACATTTTTTTTGTGTGTCATTAATAACCTAACAACCAAACTGAATCACAGATCAAAGGAAATACAATTATGAATAATTTGTTCTCTAATTTGATGATAGAGTAATTGCAATTATTAGTGTATTATGAATTGACTCATAAAAACAAAATACACCACACAGACACACACACATGTAGACACTGATGTGCATACACATACACACTCACAAACACACATTTATATGTATATAGATTAATATATATATATGTGTGTGTGTGTGTGTGTGTATGCATGCATGTATACATATAGACAGATACATACATACATTCATATGTATATATTATATTTATATAAAAGGTGTATATATATATATATATATATGTGTGTGTGTGTATGTGACTGCTTAAGAAAATATGCCACACAATAATACAAACGTATATTTACAAATGTTTAATGCTTCAGTAACTATTTAACAAAACCAGCTCTCCTTATAGGCCTGCATGGTGCAAAGTTGATCAAGTACAGACACAGAGAAACATGGACAAACTCTGGAGGCAGTACTGCAGTGGAGGAATGGAGATTTAATTGTTGATTAAGAAGTTAAAAATTAACAAGTTTTATAATGATTATCGGCAAAAAGATGGAAATTCAATGTCTCGATCAATTCTTGTGCAATGGAGTTCAGATCTCCGGAGGGATTTTCCAATAAGATGAAATTTCTCTCTGAAGAGAACATCCTTATAGAGAAAAGTGAGACCACATTCTGAGTTTTTTGATTAGAGAAAAATATGGAGCAGAATGGCTGAGTCGTCGTGTGAAGTTATGATTAATGTGAAATTTTAAATATTTTTGTTTTTTTTGTATTTTTTTTTGTAAAGGTCAAGTTTTTAGTGTTACTGTATTGTCAGTGTGTTTGAATGGAAATTCTGCAGATGTTTCATGTGTGTGTGTGTGTGTGTGTGTTTGTGTGTGTGCCTCTGTGTTCTTTGGACATTTTGTGTATGGTGTATATTTATGTGTGTGTTTTTGATGTATAGAAGTTTTAATGTGTGTTTGTGTGTATAGAAGTGTGTAGATGTGTTTTGTATGTCTGGTTGTGTGATTGTTCTGTAGATATGTGTATGTGAATTTTGTAAGTATTATATATGTGTGTCTAGTATTTCTTTTAGTGTTTTTGTTATCAATGTTATGTTTGTGCTTTTATATACTATTTATATGGAATGTGTGTGCATATGTGTGTGTGTGACTGAGAGAGAGAGAGAGAGAGAGAAATAAAAATGTACCTATTCTGTATACATTAAATACATACTTACAATACTATACATTTTATAACATAATAAGCATTGTTTAAACAAGAATACATTTCATTCATGAAGATCAAAGTTAGAAAGAACAAAGTAAAACAAAATATTAACGTCAGTAGCTAAATTAAATATAACAAACAGAACATCTATCATAGAAAGATCAAATAAATAGCACACGCTTTACACAGAATCTGCTTTCAGTGTTGTGCAATGTAATTGCGTTCAACTTCACGTTACATTCTGTAAACAACTTTTACATGTAATCTATCAATATTATTTAACACTGTGATATATATTATTTATTAATTTGCAGCTCACAAATCAACTTTGTTTAATGATGCTTAACTTTATTTTAATTATCCCCAGATGTGCCATTTCAGAATAATAACACTTTTTCTCTGTATTATTTACCAAAATAAGAGTTTTAATCAAATATTAATCAACAAGAGTTTGTTATTTCGTTATTCATTTTAAAGGTTAACAAAATATATTCACTATTATTTAATATGATACTTATATATTATCTACAAATCCAAGCAGATAAAAATCCCTGATCCATTTATTATTATTCTGTAATTATTCTAAAATTTAAAATATTCTGTTGTGCAACAAAACAGTATTATATAACAATATATTAATATTTACAAATTTGAATTAATTAAAAACATGAACCATTTATTATTATTTTACAGTGTATTCTAAAATGTCTCTTTTTGTAAATTATCAATATTATTTATTGTTATACTTAAAAATTAGAGTTAATAAAAATAAAATTAAACAAAAAACATGATACATTTGTTATCACTGTGTAATTCATAACCTGTATTTTTTAAAATATCTTGACATAACATATGAACAGTATAAAACTGATTACTATGCATTATTTAAAAATGTAAAGTAATAATAATTAAAAAAAAACTTCATTTCTAACAATTTAATTATTAATGCATGCAGAAAAATCAACTTGACAATCTTACTTAATAGCACATATTTTTTACTATATTGCTACAAAACATTTCTCAGTGATAAACTTTAGAAATTCATCTTTTGAAGTTCGTGATAGACATTTTACAATTTTGTGATATCTTGAGATATAACAGGTCAGTGTTACTTAAGAAAACTGTATTGCAGTATTTAGAAATTTATACAAAAAGCTTTACACTGTGCAGAGTATGTCTGATTTTATCTAGATACGATACAAATTTGACAGCTAGTGGTATTATTAAAAGCTCCGTTTAAAAAATCAATTTATTACTTGTGTACTATATAAGCCGTATATAATGCAGAATAATAAATACCGCACAATGTGTTGTAAAATATCACTGTAGTATAACTTCAGTTGTTGAATAACCATGTAGAGTTAACACTAACAAAATTTATTTAAAATAAAACATTTTTAATTCAAGTTTTGCTCAAATTTTTAAAAATATTCTGATGCTGATAATGTAAATCTAACAAAGAATCAGAGAATCATTAATGTATAATCAAAAAGAATATATTTATGTGCTGTGGAATATATTTATATATGTAGACAATATATTAGATAAAATCTTAAACATTATTAATACTGTGCAGTCTATAATTAAAAGTTTGAATTAGTCTACAAAATCATTAACGATGATTAAATTATTTGTCATGACTCAATTTGTAAATGGTTACTTATAGTTACAACACACAGTTGCTTTAAGCCATGTTGTTTAACTATTTCCTCAAAACTGAAATAATTATTGATACTTCCAAGAAAAACAAAAGTCATTTAAAAACTATGAATATTTATATTCTCTGTTGGAAACTGGCAAAGAACAGAATTTAATGTGTAATTCAAAACACAAAATCCAAAAAAACAACAACAAACAAATAAACAAACAACTCCATAACTAAGCATAGTGTTTTAAATTATGATTTACTTTAATAACAATGGATGTTAAATGTGTTACTGTAACTGTAACCATGAATTAATGTGTTCTGCATGAATAACATTAGTGTAGAATATTTTCTTTACTATAGTGTAACTGATTTATGAACGTATTATTTTAATTAATAATTAATTAATAGTAATAAAAAAATACTGATGATGATGATGATGATTGTCATGATAATAATAACAACAATAATAATAATAATATAAATATAAATAAATAATTACAACTAAATGTAAAAAGGTATCTATTGATACTGATAAGAACTTGTAATAGGTATAAGACAGTTACATACAGTTACTACATACCAAGCTGACACTATCATTTTTATATCTGTCACAGTATCTGAACTGTCACATAACAACAAAAAATAAAATAAAATAAAAAATAAATATATATACATAGTTAAATAAAAACTTGAAAAAAAAAACACCCAACTTATCGGACCATGTACCGTAGTAATAAGATACAATTTACCATTTCAACTTAACGCAAGACAAGCAACCGCGTGTAGAAATACGACTCGAGCCTAACACCTATCGATGATAATCAATGACCACACGTAATTTCAAACTTAAGTACCTTTCACTGACTACAGCACTCACCTTGATCGGAACTGAGACAGCCTCGCACAGAGAGAGAGAGAGAAAACTCCATGTCTGTACTCCACATGTTATCAAACATCTAACAGGCCTACCTGTTCGCCAACTCACTGTAACCGTCTGACTGACAGTCGAACGCTGGCCAATCGGCTATGATCACTGCTAAGCCGGCAACTTCTTTCGCTCGGGCCATTCATTACCTCTCATTGAGTTCTGTTGATCCGATGTAGCGGTAGCAGTTAGCGCGGTTTGACGCTGTCATAATGAGAGAGAGAGATACAGACGTAGTAGTAGTAGTAGTAGTAGTTGTAGTTGTAGTAGTTTAGTAGTAGGAGGAGTAGGAGTAGTAGTAATAGTGTAATGGGGATTGTGCCTGTGATGTATCAGATACAATTTGAAGCTGTTAAAAAATATATAGTTCAAACTGATAGTTGCTGTGTATTAGTTTTCTCTGAAAGTTATGAGGAAATATGTTTTAAATGCGATTTACGTGTAATATATTCGTGTATATATAAGTAGAATTAAATGTAAATTATATAAGCCATATGATCTTAATCATATACATATAGATATATACACACCCACCCACACACACACACACACAACAGACACATATATACACACACACACTAAAGATATACACAAGTATTGTATGTTGAAGTAATGAATAATTTCCTTTTTAATCTGAAGTATTATTTTAATGGTAACACAATATTGCTGCTATAGTTATTTTTGTTGCAGCTGAATGTTCTGTTACCACAATGACTACTACTACTACTACTACTACTATTACTACTACTACTACTACTATACTACTATTACTGCTACTCCTGCTATTAATTACTATTGCTATACCACTGCTTTACTACTACTATTTCTACTAGTAAAACTACATCACCACAATAACAACAATCAAAACTGCTGCTAGTAGTATTATTATCACAAACATTACTAATACAGCTACTGTAACTACTACTACTATCTCACATACTACTGCTTCTACTACTACTACTACTACTACTAATATAACTACTACTGCTACCACACCTACTATTACAGGTATTACTACTGACTGCATAGATGAAGTGACATACACTGAGAAAGATTATAGATTTGTATTTGTAGTAAATAATTAAATTCATTTATTAATTGTTGTTAAAGAATTAGGTCAAAAATATTCACACACTCACACACACACACACACACACACAAACAAACACACACACTCATACACACACAAACAACACACACACACACACACACACACACACACATACTCTATATACACAGTTAACATTCAAACCAAGATAGAGATTCAAAGTGAGATTAATTGTTAAGGCCAAAAACAAGGAGTATACTGATCTACAATAGTTAATTCTAAAAAAAAAATGGAAGTATTTTTAAAGGCTATTAAAAAAAAAAAAAAAAAACATTATTTACAAGACTCTACAGACTGCTAATATACAGCAGCTAGGTTTTGTATCGGAATCAATGATGTCTGTATTCTGTTTTATTCTTGTTCCAGTTTCTGACCGGAACACAATTAGAGAATTGTGATGATCCCAACATTTGACATAGAGTTTATTCTTCTTATTTTATTTCTCCAGTGAATACTTTTATTAGTGGTGTCTGTAGATCTATCAAGTGGAGGACTGGGTTTGGTTTTTCACTGTGAGATAAAGTTTTACTGCTGAGTGTTTTTAACACTGGTTGTTAAAGATGACAGTTAGATACAAATAACGTGCAGGTTTTTTGTGTAAACAAATGTTAAATATTATAAAGTAGATTCTGATGTTTGAAAATGTAAGTGATAGTGATATATATATAATAAAACATTTACAAAATATAATAATTCAAATACAGAGAAGAGTTTAGTAAGCAAAATATCACTCTCTTTCTCCATCTGTCCATCTTAATAACTTTCTATCTTTGTCTCAATGTTTCTCTGTGACTTCATCTCTCATTTGCTCTCTCTCTCTCTCTCTCTCTCTCTCTCTCTCTCTCTCTCTCTCTCTCTCTCTCTCTCTCTCTCTCTCTCTCTCTCTGTTATTCTGTTTTTCTCTCTCTCTCCTGATTGTGGGTTTCCTTAAACATACATACAAGATCATTAAAAACCAGTTGATCTATATACAGACACATTACCATACAAACATCTATGTAGTCTTACACAAACATACCTTTAAAACACAGACACTTATACATCCATGCAGACACAGAGAGCATTACATTACATTACAGATTTATACATTACTTGGTATTGACATGATTATTGATTCTCTCTCTCTCTCTCTCTCTCTCTCTCTCTCTCTCTCTCTCTCTCTCTCTCTCTCTCTCTCTCTCACATACACACTCTCACACATGCAGGTATACATACATACATACAGGATGTGTCTGTATGTGGGCGTGTATCTATATGTATATGTGTGAGTGTGTGTGTGTATGTGTGTGTCTGTACATGAGTGTGTGTGTGTTTCTGTGCAAATATATATAGGTAAAAGCACTAATACATCTACATATTCACATGCAGAACCAATTAAATAATAAGTAAAAATGATTATAAATTTTTGCAGAAAAACAAACATCCAAATAGTGTCAAGTGAAAGAAATAAATTCTACACACTTACTGAAAATAATTCTTATACCTTGCTAGAGATAATGAGAAAATTTCAGTGAGAAAATAATTATTAGCTGATAAATACTTGATATTTGTGTGAGAAGATACCTGTCAGGTTATTATTAAAAGAAACTAACTGTGGTTCCTAGACAAGTTTATTTATTATTGTTATCAGGGAAGGCTTCATTTTTCACAGGTGAAACAAATTACTATTATCACCTGGATAAGGTAAGCCATACAAAATGGTGAATTTTCTATCCCAGAATAAATGATATATATTTTTTTTATTTTGGTAATAAATTAATAAAAATATTAAGAGAAACAGTGTATAAGATATTAGTGTTGTCAAGTTGTGGAAAATAGTAATTTGCTTTATGCCATAGTAAATTATATATTTTCTGTTCTTGTCTAAAATGAAAAATGATGCATGTGAAGGGAAATAATAACAGAAAATAAATTAACAGTTATTAAATCATAATAATAGTTAACAACAGCAATAACAAAAACCACAACAACAAGAGTAAGAATAATAAAAGTAAGAAAAAGAAGAAGAAGAATTTTTAACAACACCAATAAAAAAAAAAAAGTTTAAATTTTTTTTAAAATCTAAAAGTCAAAACAGTATTAATTTAAGAGGCTTACTATCTGAAGATAATTCTAATTAGGAAAAGACAACTCCAACTGTCAAGAGAAGATAAACAATATCTGCCAGAACACAAAAAAAGAGAAGCAAAAGAAATCACATTATACTGTCTGTGATACTTCAGTAAGCCAGTTTACATTACAGAATTCATGAACTGTATTGAAAGACACAACAAATCAAAGATTATCACTGGTTAAATCAGTAATGTCTGGTAATTTAGAAAAATAATAATAATTAAAAAAAAATTAAATATATAAATAAAATAATAATAATAATGATGTACATATGGTTATTAAAATAATAATAATAATAATAATAAATAAATAAATAAAAAATAAATAGATAAATCAGTAAATAAATAATATAAAATAAAATAAAATAACATAACATAACATAACATAACATAACATAACAAAATAAAATAAAATAAAATAAAATAAAATAAAATAAAATAAATTTATCTAAAAAAAATATATATATAAATAAATAAAAAATAAATAAATAAATAAATAAATAAATAATAATAATGATGATGTCCAGCTATTCACACACACAACTTTGTATTCTGACTGTCCCTTGAGTACCAATGGTCAACACTGAGGTCTAGAAAGGAATGCATTTTGTTAAGAGTGATCACAAAAGTACAGCACTTTATGTTTTAAAAAACCAGCTCTCCTCTGGGACTGCCAGCCAGTACATTGTTGAAAGTTTGCCAAGCCCGGCTCCCCCTCCCTCCCTCCCTCCCCCTCACCTCTCTACCTGACAAAGGTGAAATACTTTGTATTGTTTACATTCATAGGTGCCACGTGTGTCTAATGTAGGGTTTGTTAATTGGTGCAGTGAATGGCAAAACATGGTACAGCCTTTCATTTGGGAGGTGTTCAGAAAACAAATTAGGATTGAGGGCGTTAGTGGGTTTTTTTTACTTCTTGTTTTTTATTTTTTTATTTTTTTATTTATTTTTTTTTTTTTTACCAATTTTTGGTTATTATTAGATCATTTTCAAGCAAACTTTCAGTAAAAAAATTTTTTTTTTTTTTTTTTTTGTTGTGTCTTATATTAAGTTTCTATGTTCCATTTTGTTGTTTTGGTTCTTTGTTGTGCTTATTCACTTGTTTTTTAATTATTTTTTCTATTATTATTATTAATTATTATTAATAATAATTATTAATAATAATTATTATTTTAATTTTATTTTCGTCATGAGCTTTTTTATTTGTATTTCTTATTTTGTTTATTTTCCTTTTTTTCAGTTTTAAACATCCAGTTTCTCTCATTCTTTGATGTCTGTGTTGCATTTTTTTATTATTGTTGTTATCTCTCTCTCTTTTTTATTTTTTAAATTTAATATAATATATTAATTTCCATTTTTTTTCACCATCAATTTATTTTTAATTTTTTTAAATGTTTTTTCTTTTGTTCTCTCTCTCTCTCTCTCTCTCTCTCTCTCTCTCTCTCTCTCTCTCTCTCTCTCTCTCTCTCTCTCTCTCTCTCTCTCTCCCCATCTGTTATCATAGTAATAAAAAAAAAAAAAAAAAAAAATAAAATAAATATCATTTTTAACTTCATCTATGAAATACTTGTTACAGTAATGATAACCTTTTCAGAAAAAAATGACTTTAAAAAAAGATTAAAAAATTTTTGGCTCTTCCCATCCCAGTCCCATCCCTCCCATTTCCTCTCCCCCCCACACACACATCCTTCTTTCGTGAGAGATAAGTGTGGGGTGAACTGTCGGTCAGCCAATGTAACGATATTTTTGGAAGCAGCGTTTCTTCCAACCTCGGTTTTATTGCCTATCCACATAATCATTGCACAGAATTATGTCCATTAATTTTACTGTTTTCAGTTCAGTTACTATGACATAACAGACCAGAATCTGGAGGTCTGAACCAAGACTTCAGTTTGATAATTTCTTTCTGAAATGATATGTTATTAAAAAAAAAAAAAAAAAAATGATATTAAAATTCAGAGTAAAATAAAATAAAATAAAGATCAGTTCATAACTATATATCATATTTTTTGTTTTTATTTTAATTTTATTTTTTTAATTTTATTTATTATTTTATTTATTTATTTATTATTTTATTTATTTATTTATTTATTTATTTATTTATTTATTTATTATATTTTTTATTATAATTATTATTATTATTATTATTATTATTATTAATTTAATTTTTTTAATTTATTTTTTGCAGATTCACCAAATATTCATATACCACAAATTCTTGGAAAAGATCGTAAAATTATCATTTACTTTTTATCGTATATTTTATTTTTTATATTGAGTGCAGAGGTACTTTGTGTTTCATTTTTTTTTTTTTTCAGTAGTGGACATTAATAATGTTGCTTTTAAAGGAGACATTTAACTTTGCTGTTTCTTGCGGCAATTGGTTGCACGTGTTGTGTTTTTGTATTGCTAAATATCAAAGTGAAACGGTTCACAAGAATGTTTTGAACGTGCACACCTAGAACTGCAGTGCACAACACAGCCCCATAAATAATTTTTGCAGTCTGCAGAACTTGACGTTTATTCTTTGCTTTATGACACAGCACATAATTATCTGCAGCAGTGTTTAAATACTAACTAGGTAATAAAGTTTTAAACTCTATTTTCATTTTGAAATAGTCATTGAAGAATAAAATAAATATAAAAAAAAAGCAAAAAAAAAAAGAAAAAGAATACAGAGAAGGAAATGGAACTGATATTTTTTTTGAATAAAGATAAATTTGAAAGTAAGATTTTTTTTTTTTTTTTTTTTTTTTTTTAAAGAAGGCTAACTTTAAGAGTAAGAATATAAAACTTTTATTAAATTATCTTTGAAAGATTAACAAAAAAAAAAGAAAAAGAAAAAGTATCCGAGTTTAAGGAGTTGGCCAAGTTAGGCTAAAACGATCTCAGAGGCTAGTTCCGATCAGTACGCAGTGACCCGTTTGTCAAAGATGATGGTATGTGTTGTACTGTTTCTGGGAAGGAACATGTAAATGACATCTTGTTGCTTAACAATTTTAACAGCACTTGACTTTTTTGATTTTTGTAACATATTTACTACAAAGACACCCTCATACAAAAGGAAACAACAACAACCAAAAAAAACCCACCTGAAAATTAAAAACATTTTAAATATCTTCGTTAAAAGAATATCAAGTCAACTGTGATATTTATAATTCTTCAGGTTCATTAAACTGTTGATGTTCTTTTTAGAATTTCTATTACTTTTAAAATTCCTAAATTTTAAAATGATCGTTTCCGTAACTCATCATTTTTACATAAGAAGAAGAGGGGAAACTATAAATACTGAATTAATGCATCTTTCTTTTTTTTTTTTTTTTTTTTTTTTTTAGTCGCGATGATAATAATAATTACTGGAGTAAAAACCAACATATATTCTAATATACTACTAAATATTAATATTATTATATCTCAAGACATTGTGAAATAAATTGATATTAATTAGGTAATACCAGTGCTGAAGAAAACTAACTGTTAATAATTCCTGTGATTGGGAATCCAAGCAAACAGCGACTGTAAAACATTTTTAATATATTGACTGTTGTTACGTCACTGATTATAAAGTTGTATCAGTGATTGTAAAACATTGTTAACACGCAGACAGTTGTTACGTCACTGATTATAAAGTTGTATTAATATGTTATATTATATTTGTGATATCAAATCTCCTGCTGTAATAAAATCTTTGTATAAAAATGACATGCATTAATATTACAACAGAGATGAGGAAATTAATTTTGGATCCAACGAATTGATGGAGTCCTTTTCTTTAAACATAGAAACACTTTGTCACGTGAAGGTAAGGGTGGAGAATAAATAACATATTTCTTTCTTCTTTCTTTTTTATTTACATTTTTTTATTTTTATTTTTATTTTTATTTTTTTTCTTCTGATCTGAAACCAATTACCTTTGAATGTGTAGAGGTTGTTTTCAAATGACAGTTTTATGTTAGAAAAAGATTGCACGGAAATGTAGACTTTCTTTCTTCGTTTAGTGAATTTTGTACTTCGAAGATTTTTTTGATTTTTTTTTTTTTATGTAAATGTGGGTTTGCGAGAGAAAAAGAATTTGTGAGTAGTTTTTGTGTGTGAGTTTGGGTGTCTGTTTGTGTGAGAATGTGTTTACGTGTTTATATATGTAATCTTTCGTTCATGAAATTTTGTTTTACTTATTCATGAGTGTCACAATAACATTGTTTTATATAATCTGATTTGCTTATTAATATCAAATCCATTATAATTATTTGATGAATGTTGATTTCGTATTAATATAATCATTAAAAAAATTCCTAAAACTGATTTTAACTTTTTTTTCTATATTAGACAATATAATTTTTCTATGAAATTTATTTCACTTTTTTTTCTGTAAGCCAATATATAATCTTTTGAAATTTCCTTTGCTTTTCTAATAGTTAGTAATATTCAGATTTTTTCTAATTTTAATTTTTTTTAAAAATCTAATATACGCACACAACATCCAAAAAACCACCTGATCATCATCAGCAGAAAAAAAAAGATACCAGAGCTGAAATTCAATTCGTCTAAGACAAAGAGATTAGAATCACGAAAAGCCAAGTTATGACTCGAATCCACGCACAATTTACCAGATGACAGAAATATGAAGAGGCCACACACCTAGATCATAAAAGAAAAACCGCTTTATTTAAGGCTGTTCAAAAATGTTGTCCACTTGAGATGATGTCTAATGTTACGTACGCTAATACTGCTTCTCTTGTAATTAGCGCATCTGGCTTCCTGCAGGTATAAAGGAAATTCCAAAGCAGATGGCCAGATGATTAGATACTAATAATTATTTATTATTTAAACCAGCCACACTGCAGCAACCTTTGACATTTTCAGTGTGGTTGTCTCAGATTATCAGTTTATTTTTAATCTTTTTTTTTTTTTTTTTTTCATTTTATGTTTCTTTTACTTCTTTTAGGTTGCTACGTGCAGTGTCGTTACTTTCTGAAACATTAATTTCTTTATTTTTGTTTTATAAGTGTGCGTTTAATGTGGGGTTTTTTTAATGCTTATTTTATAAGGACGTTCTTGTGTGTGTGGTGTTTTTTTTAAATTGTTATTTTATTAACATCATTTGTTATCTTTTATTTTTATTTCATAAGTGCTTTTTTTATTTATTTATTTATTTTTTTTAAATTTATTTTAAGAAAGAAAAATATAGAAGATAAAAATTTTTGGCGTGGTTTTAATAGTTTCCCAGTGTCTCTAATAGTTGTAAAATTATGTGAACTCTAATGCACTGAAATTTTCTGTTTATTTTATCAAATATTTATTCCTGTTGGCTTTTTTCTTGCGTTTTATTTCTCAGCGGTTTCCTGTAAATGTGAGAAGAAAAAAAAACAAGAAAAATAAACAAGTGAACAATGTCAGAGTCTATACCATTTTAACGCCTCTGTAAAAGTCTATACAAGACTAAATCGTTGTGATACAAACAAAATGTGGTATGTGCTACCCTGTAATCACTTAATATCAATGTGGAAATTCTGGGCCAGTAATGGACAATATCCAAGACTTTAATTATGTTTATAATCTGACATATTATGTACCTGAATTTATTATTTTAACAAGAACAGAAAACTAAGGATGCATTTAATTCAAATATGTAAGTATGTGTGTATGTGTGTGTGTGTGCGTGCGTACGTATATGTGCATGCATGTAGGAATGTATCTATGTAAGTATGTGTGTATGTGTGTGAATGTGTGCGTGCGTACGTATATGTGTCGCATGTAGGTATGTATCTATGTAAGTATGTGTGTATGTGTGTGAATGTGTGCGTGCGTACTTATATGTGCATGCATGTAGGAATGTATCTATGTAAGTATGTGTGTATGTGTGTGTGTGTGTATGTATACACACACAGAGACACACATATAAATGCATACATACATGCATGTATTGTGTGTGCATGTGTGTGTTTGTGTGTATGTATATACACACACAGACACACACATAAATGCATACATACACACACACATGTATTGTGTGTGTGTATGTGTGTGTGTGTGTTGATAACTGGTACGTAATCACAATCAGACATTCTTATTTCACATTATAAAATCACAATAATACAAGAATAATCTACCACGAGTAATACACAGCTATTTAAAACAAAAATCGTTATTTAAACACTTTTATGCATCCATCAAAATCCGCGAGAAATCTTTAATTGCTTTCATAGCTTATTTTTAGTTAGCAATAAATAATGTATATAGGTTTTACTGACATTTATTTGATCTGTAGAATAATCAGTATGTAACATTTAATCAATGTATGATATCTTATGGGGGATGAATACTTTTGTTATCTGGTATGCATCTGTGTAATAATGAACACAATGATGAGAAACAAGGAGAAAATGTTAATCATTATTAAATAAATTTATTATTTCATCCTTTTATGTGCTTTGGAAGTAACAGCCATAGAACAGAATGAAAAAGATTAGATTGGAACATATCTAAAACATATAGGAACAGTGTCAGAAAAGAAACAGAACATTACCTAAAACTCCAAAACCCAGAAACATAACTGATAAAATAGTTTGAACAGATCAGAACAGGACAAAAAAAAAAGAGAAAAAAAAAAGAGATAAGACCAGAAAGAAATCAGAATGTATAAGAACAATTAGAAAAGAACACCTAGAACATATCAGAACGGGACAAAATAAAGCAGAATAGATCAGAACAGAACAGAACAGAACAGAACAGGTCAAACCAGATGAGAACAGATTAAAAAAAATAAAGAAAATATTAGAACAAAACAGAAGACAAACACAAACAGATTGAAAAGATTGCAACAGAACACATCATAGCAGATCTGAATAGAACATAAAATATCAGAACTGAACCAGTCACACAGCACAACAGAAAATACAGCTACATAAAGTGCAACACACAGCAGAACAGCAAAACATAGCACAATATAAATAGTAAACAGCAGAACCAAAACACAACACAACATAAATGGTAAACAGATAAAAAAAACACAACACAACATTTATGTAAACAGCAGAACAAAAACACAGCACAACATAAAACACAGCAACTTAAAGGACAACGAACAGCAGCTCAGCAAACACATGGCACAACATAACAGTAAACAGCAGAATAACAACACAACACAACACAAACCATAACAACACAAAGAACAACCAACAGCACGGCACCTCTTTAAGACAAACAAGGGAACAAAAACACACGAATGAAAAGAAAGACAGCAACTCGAAGCGAACATTCCATCACTGAAGAAGACACCGCATCAATTATTGGCTGTCTTAAGAGAACAGAACCAGGATGTAATTACCAGAAAGAAATCCCATAATGCAGCTGAGTAATAAAACAGGTACATTAAACCTACAGTTCTCGCCTTAGTGAAAAATTAGTTTACATGCTTCACGTAAAAGTTTTGTGTAAACAATTGAAGGGTAGGAAAAGCTAGAAAACAAAGCTGGAACATGTGGAAATCATTAATAAATCTTGTGGATAATACCTGACTTTTTTTTTTATGTTAATACGTGGTATTTTTTTGTTTTGTTGTTACTGAAAATAGAAGCTAGGTGCTATACCGATCATGTTTTTGTTTTTTGTTTCTTTCAGAAAATTTTATTTTAAACAAGTTTAAAAATTATAATTTTTTTTGTTTTATTATTATTATTAAAAACACCAAGAGAATTAAAATCTTCTTAAAGAATTATAATCAATAAAGTTTTCAATTCAAACACATTTTAAAAATTATTAATTTTCCACAAAAACACTAAGAGAACTAAAATGTTATAATTGTTTGTATTATAGCTTCCAATTTAAATATATTTAAAAACAGTTAAGATTTAAACAAAACTAACACGTTTTAGGCAAAATATATACTAATTATATCGAAGTCAAGTATTATATTAAAAACATTTCAGGAAATTTTCTATTTTTTATCTTAAATCCCTAACAGTTCTTCTTCCTTTTTTTCTTCTTTTGTTTCTTGCTTTCAATTTCTTTTCTTTTTTTTTCTTTCATTTCTTAAAAAAAAAAAAAAAAAAAAAAAAAAAAAAAAAGATTTGTTTTTAATTTAAAAAGTTAATTGTCACAGGAGAAGTTGATCCTCTGTAATTAAAACCCGTGTGTGCGCGTTATCACTGTCCTGCACGTGTTACATCTCTCCACACAGCTCAGTGACAAATCAAAACTCAGACGGCTGAGCAGTAAAACTAGGGATTCTGCTGCATCTCGGGATTTGTGAATTGTTCTCTGGCATATTAATATAAATACATGTCGAATATAGGTAGGTTAATACATGACATGGAGAATAAGGATATGTCAGTGTATGACAGAGATAACGCATATCAATATAAATACATGTCGAATATAGGTAGGTTAATACATGACATGGAGAATAAGGATATGTCAGTGTATGACAGAGATAACGCATATCAATATAAATACATGTCGAATATAGGTAGGTTAATACATGACATGGAGAATAAGGATATGTCAGTGTATGACAGAGATAACGCATATCAATATAAATACATGTCGAATATAGGTAGGTTAATACATGACATGGAGAATAAGGATATGTCAGTGTATGACAGAGATAACGCATATCAATATAAATACATGTCGAATATAGGTAGGTTAATACATGACATGGAGAATAAGGATATGTTAATGTATGACAGAGATAACGCATATAAATATACATGTCGAATATAGGTAGGTTAATACATGACATGGAGAATAAGGATATGTCAGTGTATGACAGAGATAACGCATATAAATATATTACGTGGCAAGTAGAGGTATGTTAATATATTCATTTACCTATATACCGTTATTTATTTTCAGTCTGATGTCGCGTTTTAATTAGATGATTTTTCATCTTTCCCGTACTTTGTATTTTCCCCCTGTTATATATAAATGGCCATATCATGTATTGAAACATCCATGGTCTGGATGTCCTATATTGGTAAGTCCATAATCTCTGTGTCACATATTAACATTAGCAATATAATATATTGATATGCGTTATCTCTGTGTCATATATTGACATATCCTATATTAACAAACCTCTATTCGCCACGTAATATATTTATATGCCTTATTTCTGTCATACAATGATATATCCTTATCCTCCATGTCATATATTAACATACCTGTATTCGACGTGTAATATATTTATATGCCTTATCTCTGTCATATATTGACATGCCCATAGTCTCCATGTCATATATTAACATACCTGTATTCGACGTGTAATATATTTATATGCCTTATCGCTGTCATATATTGACATATCCTTATTCTCCATGTGATATATTAACATACCTATGTTTGCCATGTAATATATGCATTATCTCTGTGTCATATATTGAACTATCCATAATCTCCATGCCATATATTAATATACCTAAATTCGCCATGTCACATGTTAACATGACATATTCTCCATATCAAATACTGAAACGCATATACTGAATGCCTCTAGACTCCATATCACATAGCGACGTGCCTTTGTTCTCCAAGTCACATACTGATATGCCCATAATCTCCATATTATTAATTTACATACCCATAGTCTCCACATCACATATTGATATGCCTATGTTGTTCATGTCATATACAGATACGCCCATAGCCTCCACGTCATGTATTGACAAGCCTACATTCTCCATAATCACATATTGATATGCCCCTGTTCTCCATGTCACATACTGATGTGCCCACAGACTCCATGCTGTTACCATTCTCTCCGTGAATTGTTTTATTTACCTGTGTTCACTTTGCCCATGGCTGAACCAAGACTTCACAGATCAATGCTGGAAGTTTTTTTTTATATACTATTGATCTCACGAACTGAGACAAGGTTTTCGGTTGCTCGTATGTGAATCGTGAAATGGCCCAGCTCGTAGAGGCACACTAGAAAGGAAATGTCGTGATCAATGGGAGATGGCAAAAATGGCCCGCAATTGAGTGGGATTGTGTTCTGACTGCAGCCCAGTCCAATAATCTTTATGTGTATTGTGAATGTGTTTGACTGTATTGAACTGCAGTAGCGAGATCAGCAGATATTGGTAGGCCGTGTGTTCGGTGTTTTATTGCTCTGTTACCGATCTAATGATAGTGACATATGACTTTATATCACACGGTTAAATGCAAGGCTGCGTCCCCCGGCCTGCTAACTTTAGGGTTCCTTTATTGTGTAATATTTTCTGGATGTAATTATTTTTGTTTATCATTTGGGTAGTTTATGGTGGTCATACTTTTTATTAATAAGCTTGCAGTATAATTCTGTACAGAATCTGGATCTGGGTTTATTTTTACTACTACTACTACTACTACTATTACTACTACTACTACTACTACTACCATTACTCTCTCTTACTTCCTCTGCACGATTTAATCAATCTGTCAATCAATCAATCAATAAACAATCAGTCTGCCTGTCTATCTATCTACCTACCTGTTCATTTATCTATGCATCCGTTTCTCTTAATTAATGTCTCTCTCTCTCTCTCTCTCTCTCTCTCTCTCTCTCTCTCTCTCTCTCTCTCTCTCTCTCTCTCTCTCTCTCTCTCTCTCTCTCTCTCTCTCTCTCTCTCTCTCTCTCTCTCTCTCTCTAACACACATCTTGTATGATCGATCATTCAGGCTTGTTATCACCAAACAGAGGCATCTTCAAACATTCATACAAACATACATACAAACATACTTGGACAGAAATAATTGTATTCTATATTATATATATAATATTACTCCTCTGTTATGATACCAATCACCCAACATTACGAATAATAAAAACCCAGCAATGACCAAAAGTTGGTGTATATATTCATTGATAAAGTTAACAGAAAAGGGTCATTACTTGCTTTATGTGTCTGTCTGGAAACGAGTTTCCATTGCAAGAAAGCAGGAAGCAAGTGCGCCGACTTAAAGCTTTGATCTGCTTTATTAAACCAGATCAAGAGAGGTCAGATGATGAAGCAACTTTATGTCTCCGAGTTCATTAAAGTTTACGTCCCAGTTTATTTCTGCCATCATATCCCGATCCGGAGTGTCCCGTAAGAGTTGAATATCAAAGCGTTATCTTGACAATGTTAACTGTTTATGGAAACAAATCGCGGTGTTGTGACCTGGCCTTTGTGTTGTGTGGTGATGCTATCGGCCGCAAGGCTTCGCCCCGGTCTCTCAGGACCGATACAGCAAGATGTGTGCAGATAGCAGCTGTCCTGGAAAGACTGACTGTGCGATCTTTGATGTGACACGGTCTTTGAATACATCCAGCTTAATTGCACCGCGTTACTAGGCTGTACTGAAATGTGCGTACGTTTTAGCCGGATTTAAATACATCTATCCAGCATTTTTTTTTTTTTTTACAGGATTACTATAAATCTGATAAGGATTTCATTTTTGATATATTTACATCTAAATAAGATTTCTGTAGATTTTATTAATATTTTAAAAGTATTTATACAGATCTTACCAGGATTTCGAAAGGATTGCTATAGATTTTAACAGGATTTCAACCGGATTTCTGTAGATTTCCAAAATTTATTTATTTATTTATTTATTTTGTAGACTTCGGTATTCTCAATTGGATTTTTTTTTTTTTGTTAGATGTTAGTAAGATATTATCAGAATTCTTTATTTATTATTATTTATTTTTATTTTATTTTTCTGACTTATTTAGCGATATTAAAGATTTATTGTAAAGAACCATCATAATTTATTGCTTAAAACCTGTTCGGATTTCGTTTTGTTAAGTTTAAATCACCAACCAATGAAGCAGAGATTTTGTTTTACAGCAGCATCATAATGATGTGGTTGAATACTTTATAGCTGATATTCGATATAAATAATTAACTTAAGCACACCAATAGAATATCACAAACGAATGAATCAGTCACACTGGATGTTTACAACTGATAGGGATCAGCGGGTAATGTAATATGTGCATGTAATGCACATATCAGATATCACAATTCAAAGAGACTTTTTTTTTTTGTCCAAACGTATTCTGGTGAACAATACTGTTAATAATTTAACTGGTATTCATGAAATAATAATAACAGTGTTTGAAGTTTTGATTTCTTTTCATTGTTTTAAGATAAAAATCTTTGTTAACAGAAAGTGAACTAAGTAAGCCTTTTGTTGTTGTGTGCATGAAAAAATGGAACCGGATATTATACATAATACAATTTGTACTTAATTGTCTGAAAGACATGACCATGAAATTTGTTTCATTCCTAATTTTTTGTATTAAATAAATGTACCGAATATGATTTAGGAATTTTTTTTTTTTTTTTTTAGTACTAACGAAGTTATATGTATTGTCAAAGGAAAAAAAGAAGAAGGAAAAAAGAAAGAAAGAAAAAGATGTAGCAATAGTAATATTTTTATGCCATCTAAAAGATCCATTTGCCTGTTTATAAGTACAGGTCATAGTTTGATAGCATCCACATTAATTATGATTCCCATTGCACCTCTTGCTTACACTGTGACCACTAACCCAACCTTTCTTTCACAGACAGTTCTACCAAACGAGCCGGTTTAACATTACGATTTCTCCACTCCATTCAATCAGTCTGTGACTGCACTAAAACAAAGTTACCTGTCACTGCAAATACTCTTAAAATACGTTTATTAAATGTGTGAAAATGTCGGCATCTTTAAGTCTAAGTTCTTCACATCAATTTTCTTCTTTTTTTTTTTTTTTTTTTTTTTTTACTATTGCAATTAGAAGCCAGAGTATGAAGGTATCAAGGATTATTTAGAGTCGAGATAGAATCACCAGCATGTTTATTTGATCAGCGAAATCCGTTCAGAAATCTACCAAGGCACAAATTGCATTCTGTGTCTCTGCTTCAGCCGAGCCTGTGTGTGATGCTCGCTGGGAAATTTTACCCTGCTGAGCGCTATCTGCTAACAGAATCACGTAGATTTTATTCTGACGTTTTATAAGGAAGAAGAGAAGAGGATCAAGATCTGGCAGTTCTGATGTCTCTGTTTATTTAATTACACCCCCAGTGCAGATTTAATACATCCTTAGTGGCACTAAGAAATGTGATAATGCTGAAACATTTGCGTCTGCTTCTGCCATCTGAAGTTAGATCTTGATGACATGAGAACATGGAAGCGTTTGCAGTATGCAGACTCGATTCAACGTTAGCATTTCTAAACTCTTTTATTCTACAGTGTTGTTTTGTTTTTTTTTAAATAATAATTACACTTGAATCACCAATGCTCTAAGGGTTTTCTTTTTACTTTTCTTTTGTATGATAATTTATCAAATAAAGATAAAAAAAAAAAAAAAAAAAATTTAAATTATTATTTTTGTTATCATCTGATTGTTTTTAATTATGAATAATTACAGCTTCTGACAACAAAATCCAATTGTTTCTATGTTGTTTGTTTCTTAAACTACTGACGGCGATCACTCACAAACTGATGCTTTCAGTGATTTCTGTGTAAAGCCAAAAAGCTGGTGATGATCGTGTATTTCATTAATCCTGATTTGTGTCAGAACCAAATGTAAATTTCTAAAATTGGCCTTCATTCAAAAATATCTCCTTTGATCCTTCGCCTGTTAATAAATCGGTTATTTTATTAAATTATTTTTATGTTTGTTTGTAATCAGAATAATAATGTTTCAACCAGCATCATTTCATTGTTTCTTCTGTCCAGTCATTCGTCTCTTTGATCTGTTTCTGTGACTTTTCAGTGGGCCAGCTTTTTATTTTAGTGTGTGTTTCATACTCCTTCATTCATCAGTTTATCACTGTCCACTGTCCATTTACCAAACAATCCATCCACTGTTTATTCACCCATCAATCCATCCACTGTTTATTCACCCATCAATCCATCTACTGTTTATTCACCCATCAATCCATCTACTGTTTATTCACCCATCAATCCATCCACTGTTTATTCACCCATCAATCCATCTACTGTTTATTCACCCATCAATCCATCCACTGTTCATTCACCCGTCATTCCATCTACTGTTTATTCACCCATCAATCCATCTACTGTTTATTCACCCATTAATCCATCTACTGTTTATTCACCCATCAATCCATCTACTGTTCATTCACCCATCAATCCATATACTGTTTATTCACCCACCAATCGATCTACTGTTCATTCACCCATCAATCCATCTACAGTCCATTCACCCATCATTCCATCCACTGTCAATCCCCCATTAATCCATCCTATGTACATTCACCCACCAATCCATCCTCTGTATGTCCTATCCTATGTACATTCACCCACCAATCCATCCTATGTCCATTCACCCACCTATCCATCCACTGTCCATTCGCCCACTTATCAATCTACCGTCCTTTCATCAATCAAACCATCCAGTGTTTATTCACCATCTATCAACATTGTAAGCACAGTTACGTATCAATATATCTGTGTGTTTTTTCCACCATTTCCTCTTAATTCAGGCAATAATTTCTTTCTTCAGTTTCATCAGATGTAACTGTAATGTCCCCGGATAATTCATAAGTTTTCATCAGCATTTATCATCTTCTGTTTATTTACATCTGAAAATGATTGTTTCTTTTTCCATTCCTGTTACTGTTTTATGACTTTGTTCATGATTATCCCATCATTTTGTCCCATCATTCATGCTCTTTTATCATTCATTATCTTCATCGTTAATTTTGTTTTCAGCATCATTCATTATCATTCATTATAAATCATTAATATTGTTCATCGTTCAGCATATTATGTCATCTGAGAACTGTTATTGGTTCAATTCATGTAAATGATGATGATGATGAAGATAATGATAATGATGATGATGATTATTATTATTATTATTATTATTTTACAGCTTGCTGTTTAATAACTGCTTTTTTTTTTTTCCCCCACAGGTTTATTAATGACATAAATACAAGTAGATATAATCATTTTAATTCTGTTTGACCTGCTACATGCAGTTGTTCAATAACAATCACTTCTGTGCAATTTGCTAATTCCCTCAGCACATGTATTTGTATACAGCTAATTCAGTACTGATATCCGCTAGTAGGCGCACAAGTCAAAGCTGCCATTAGTTCTTTTTACGAATTTAATGAACCAGTCACATCTTTTAACTTATCAATCTCTTCACACTTTTCCGTTTTTTCGTGGCATGTCACAGTGACACACACCTTTTTTTTCTCTTTGAAATAACAGCTTAAAGGTTTTCACAATAAACCTACAATTTGTCATCGGCTAGCGTTTCAGCTTTCCTATTATCAAAACACGCTGGCTTAGGATTACTGTTATTATTATTGTTTCTTTTTAAAGTGGAATTCGTTTTTACAAAGTTGAGGTCATTACTGTTGCAGTATCAATATTTTCGATGGTAATATGGTCAGTCTGACCCTTGGCTGACTCGGACATCATCAGTGTGTCTCAATTAGTTTTTTTGTTGTATAAAATAGATTAATTTCCACATATGTTAAATGGACACATATCTGTATTACGATGAACTTTCTAGAGCACCTGATACATTGTAATTATGTTTCGTATTGATCCAGAAATAATTAATTACTTCTTCGTATGTCCGATAATCAAATAATTTCAGTTATTATTGTAGAGTAATATCATTTATTTTCTCTTCATTTTTTAAGAATTGTTTTATCTTAAATTTTAAAAATATTTATTTATTTATTTATTTATTTATTTATTTATATATATATATTTTTTTTATTTCAGCTATCAAAACTTTTACTGATTCATTTGTTTATCATATATCTGTTCAACCATCTTTCCATCCATCTGTCCATCTCTGTTTCTGCTTGTCTGACTACATTTACTTTTCTATGCATCCATCCATCCATTCATTTAACTCTCTCTCTCTCTCTCTCTCTCTCTCTCTCTCTCTCTCTCTCTCTCTCTCTCTCTCTATATATATATATATATATATATATATATATATATCCTTCTTTCCTTCTATCCATTTATCTGTAACCATCTATTCCTATATTATATATATATATGCTTATTCTTTTTTCTTGCTGCTTCTTCTTCTTCTTTTCTTTTTTTAATCTTACTTTTTACAGCAACATTTTCATCATTATAATCTACACGATAACATCCTAAACTGCTAAATTAACATTTTCTCTCGTTTTTCACCCCCCTCCCGTCCAATACTTAGCACACTGTTTTAAAATGTTAACATAATAAATACAAATTTACAACACGCGGATGTTTTACTTTCTCTTATCTATGTTCTCACTGTCATGTTTTAGTGTGTAATAATATGTACCACGTAGTTACACATACGGCGATATGCTGTTTGAAATTTTAACGTGTTTCTGTTATTCACCTAAATCTTAGATGCAATGAGCTGTGCTATTGTTGAGATAAAAATGACAAGATTTGTGTGCTGGAAAATTGAAACAGAAGACTTGGGATGTACAACTGAAAAAATAAAAAAATAAAATAAAAAATAAATATATTTGTGAATTATCTTACTGTACCTAGACATTGTTTAATTAATCTCTTGTGTTACAGTTTGGAATTTTTTTTTACCTTGACATACTGTGCCTTTACTTAATTATATTTTGATTAGTCTTTGATGTTGGATTTTATTATTGTGTCACCGTGTTGTACTAAATTATATTTGAATTAATCTTTGATGTTCAGATGTTATATTAAGTTATACTTAATTAGTCCATGATGTTAGATTTTTATTAATAGTGTTACTCTTTTGTAGTAAAATGTTTTTGAATTAATGTTTGATGTTAGATTTTAGTATTTTGTTACATTTTGTTACATACTTCCATAATGATTTTGTTATCTTGTGAATTTTCATTATTTTTGGAATTAGCTTCGTAATATAGATGCATGTATGAGAGAGAGAGAGAGAGAGAGAGAGAGAGAGAGAGAGAGAGAGAGAGAGAGAGAGAGAGAGAGAGAGAGAGAGAGTTTCTCCTAACACCATTCAAATATATAGGCCTACAATGTGTTTACACCGATAAAGCTTTTAATAATTATTTAAGCAGTACTGCTTTGTGTATGTACGTGTGTGTGTGTGTGTGTGTGTGTGTGTGTGTGTGTGTGTGTGTGTAGACAGGCAGAGAGACAGATTATATCCAAATATGATGTATTATCTTTAAGTGGTGTATAATGAATAGGTACAGGCCTGGCCATAGGTTTTCGTTGATTGACAGTAACGACGTCGTCTATGTAACGATTATCTCCGCGGTTTGATAAACGGTTGCGTATCACCTACGTGTTAAACCACACAGTAGCATCCCCCCCGTGCAGCAGCATCCCCGTGCCGCATCCCCCGCCGTGCAGCAGTACCCTCCCCCCGTGTCTTATCTCAGCCCGGTATTAAAACACCTCGTTTCAAACAGATTGCATTCTCCTCAGTCTCGCGCGTAATCTCCGCCCGTTGACAGATGCATAAAGAATCCATTTGTTCCTACAAATTAAAAATAGATACAAGGACTTGGGTTTATTTAAGATAGAATCAACTCTTTATCTTTACTTATCTTTTATTCTCGAACCATTTTTCTTTTTTCAGAACTAATAAAAAAAAAATATCTTTATGTGCTGTCATGGAAGCCATCAGACAGATACTGAAAAAAAAAAAAAAAAAAAAAAAAGTGAGAAAAATTAAAAAGCAGGAAAAAAAAAAAAAAAAAAAGGACAGACAAAAACAAATGTTTATCTAGCTCTTTTAATTGACCACTCCAGAACGTTAATCCACAAACATCCATCTGAAGTGTGTCTGTATTTACTCTCAGTGTCTTTGTCACACACAGCCTGTCTCGCCCTTCATAATTCTCTCTCTGTTGTTATTCGGTACCGCGTGTATTCCACTGTGATACTTAAAGGTACACACTCTCTGTAGCAGAGTGTTACGCTATGCGATGTTAAAGATGTATTTTTTGCTCTCTTTTCACACACCTTAAAGAAAAGATTTTTATTTTTAAATTTTTTTAAATATTTAGAATTTTAAAGGTAATTTATGCTGTAAAATGTCTAGTGATTGAGATACTTTAAGCTGTAATGGTTTTATTTTGAGGTTTATTCTCTCCGTGATTTGTTAATGAAATTAACTTATCGAGTGTTAGATTAACTGTACTGTGATATGTGCAAGTGTTTAAATAATGTTTGAGAATTTGTGTTAAGTATTTCTATGTGATTCTGTTATGTAGGTGCTTTTTTATCTTTTTTACTTGGACTTCTGATTATAAGATGGTTTTGCAGGCATGCCTTGTTTTATACTTTTTTCTTCTTCCTCCTTTCTTTCTTTATTTACTTGTTTGCTTATTTGTTTATATATGTATGTATATATGTATGTATGTTTGTATGCATCTATGTATGTATATACGTATGTATGTACGTACGTATGGATGTATACATAGACACACAACACATAGATATAAATATATCTTTTATTATTATTATTATTATTATTTATTATATATATATATATATATATATATATATATATATATATATACTGCAATAACATCATCGTCAAAGAAACTCACCTAATTTACTGAAAAATCATTTTATACTAAATTCTGCAAACACTGACATCCTACATCTTTGAGTTGTTGTTTTTTTACTCTCTCTCTTTCACACATTGTAACAGGAGACAACATCGTTTCAGTTAGGTGGACTGCATGGGGGATAGCTGGCACGTAATCTTACACTCTACAAACATTTCACTGCATTGAAAATGTCTCAACTTCAACACACACACACAAAAAAAAAAAAAAAAAACATCTGTGAAAGAAAGCAGTAATATTCAAAAGCATAGACATCTGTAAAAGAGAAATAAGTGAAATTTTTTGTGTGGGCTGTTTTTGTCAAGAACAAAGGAAAGAATGACACTGTTGAGTTTTTGTATCTGTATCACTGACCCAGAGTTTTGCTTACATAGTGTCTATCTACAGTCTGACTGGGGCAAACGCGTGGAAAAACACTGAAACACAGTGGTGGGGGCAGACTGTCACTCACTGGTGGGGTAGATTGTTACTCACTGGTGGGGGGTAGACCATTACTCACTGGTGGGAGCAGCATCTTACTCACGGGTAAGGGCATTCTATTATTATTAGGGGGAGGGATAGACTACAGTTCACTGGTGGTGGTAGGTTTTAACTCAAAGGAAGAATACTGGACTGAAAGATTATTTCAGGATAAAAAAAAAAAACTACAGTTTATGAGATGGTGCGTATTAAATATTATTTCCTGCTAATAAAAGAATAACACGGAGTAACTCTTTGCCTGAGGGTTTCTTCCATAGGGTTTTATGTGATCCTTAGTCCTAATACTTTTGATAAAAATAATCATAGTTTAAAGCTGAATGACATATTTAAAAAAAAAAAAAAAAAAAAATCCGTACTTCCTTGCGTCTAGACTTTTTAAACGTAAAATTGATATTATGTAGAGTAAGTAATGTATCTTTCAGAATGTGACGAAGTACCTGGACATGACATATCTCTCTCTCTCTCTCTCTCTCTCTCTCTCTCTCTCTCTCTCTCTCTCTCTCTCTCTCTCTCTCTCTCTCTCTCTCTCTCTCTCTCTGTTTAAAGTTTATACAATTTTAAAAATAGAGAAAAATACTCTTTTTTTCACGACATAAATAAAACACGATTACCACAGGAAAGTAATATAGCAAACAAATTTTTTAGAAGTATAAATTATTTTCAACAAAGATTAAAATCATTTGCCGGAAAACGAAACGTGTTTCAAAGTTCACCTCCACGAATTTTATTGTGTGCTTAAAAGTTACTCATCACTAATTAATCAAAAATAATTTCTTTCTCGCCAAGCTGAACTTAAGACAAGTTTTATTTCAACAGATGCAGCACAATCAGATGCTATCTGATAAAGATAATGTGTCTGGATTGCCACAAATAGTTATTATATTTTCCTCGCCCGCGGCTGACATATAGAAGATGAATAATCAGATGAAAAACTGTTTCTGTTTTGATCAAAACACATTAAGTAAAGTTTAATTTTGATTCCAGACATTTTAATATGCAACATTCTATTTATTTTTAAAGATATAATTTTGAAGAAAACAGATATATATAAAAAAATATTTTGAAAAAGCAAAGACGTAAAAAAATATTTTTATTTCATTTCATTGATTTTTGTCCCTTTTTCTTCATAGATTTTATATATATATATATTGAAATATTTGAGATCAAAATCAGCAGATTTTTAACAAATTTACATACATACATATATTTATATGTGTTTACAGTTTAAACCCTTTAGCCATATCATTTATTCTTAACTCGTAATAACTCAATTCATCCATCTTTTTCATTCTCTGTCTCCACATCTCCACATTTTTCATTCTTTTTGAAAACCTTCCGAAACTGTAGGGAGCAGAGCTGTAAATAAAATTTTCCTCTCATAAATCCAAAGAAACGTTATGAATATTCCACCTCTGTTACAGTGCGTAGTAATTTTTTCCAGATTCAATTTCCACTGAGCGCTCTGGTGACAGAAAACTTGTTGCAGTCGGCGAGTCTGTAACTCTGACATTAATTTAGTGGTGAGAAGTTGAGAGAGGAAGAGAAAATCTGATTTGTGTCCGAGTATAATTCTATCTCGTGTGTGTGACAGGCCAGATTGGGAAATTGGTCAAATACTTGAGTTTCGGAAGTCGCCGGGTTGTTACGTCTGTGTCAAACGTTTATGACGTTTGTGTCATTTCAACCTGCTGCTGCTGCTGCTGCTGCTGCTGCTGAAACGATCCACGGTCGCTTGTGTTGTTGATTCTGTCAAATGTATAGATACTTTTTAGAAAATACTGCTGATGTATGGTGGTTCTATCTATATCTGTCTGTCTGTCTGTCTGTCTGTCTGTCTGTCTGTCTGTCTATCTATCTATCTGTCTGTCTGTCTGTCTGTCTATCTATCTATCGATATATCTGTATGTCTATGTATGTTGTGTGTGTGTGTATATATATATATATATATATATGTTGTTTGTTTACAAACACACACATACATGTATTTATGAATGTATGTATATATGTATATATGTTGTGTGTATGTACGTGTGTGTGTGTGTTTATATATATTTATATATATATGTTGTTTGTATGTGCATGTTTGTGTGTATGTATGTATACAAACGCACACATGCATGTATTTATGTATGTATATGTATTATTTTGGACAATTATTAATATCTGCAGTAACATTTCAAATATTTTATTATTTATTTATTATTGTTTAACTATAGACAGGTTTTTTTTCCAGTTATTTTAATATGCATTTGTTTAATATATTTTATTATTTAAATATATAGATAGATATATGTAATTGTGTACAGACGGTCAGACAGATGTATATATGAGTCGATGAGTAGATGGACAGACAGATGTCTGACTGGATAGACAGAAGGACAGATATGTGACTGGATGCAAGAATGATGGATGAAATCGATTCCTAAAAATAAATAACCGCTTACTATAATTTACAACCAGTTCAACAGAAATAAAAAACATTTTCGAATTACATGTGATCAATGATATATTTCTTTTCTTGAATAAATAGGTACTTTCATATCACTCAAACTTGACAGTATCAATTTCTACAATGATTCCATTCACTGAAATCAAATATAGAGTGAGCGTTCACTGAAGAACACGATTAGAAAAGAAAAACTATCAGCTAAACATGACCATGACTAAGGCAAACGAAATTAGAAAAAAAAATAAAAATAAAAAATAAAAAAATAATAAGAGGAAAAAGCAAAATGTATAGATTTCTGTTCTGTTGCATAATTAACACTATTTACTTGTCAGCTGATCTGATCACTGGGACGTTGGAGATATCGAGTTTAACTGACAGAAACTAAATAGTCACATCGCCTCTCAACACGGTAATAATTTCATTCCACTGGAGAATGATGGGTTTTCTATAAGCCACCGTTGTTCAGTGTTAAGCCTATTGTTTTCTGCCTGATGACTTCTGAGCTGTCATCCAAGTAAAACTTTTCATCCGTAGTTAATGGCGAGGGTGTAAAAGACCAATGAAGGTTTAATTCCTTCCTAACACACACGCACACTCACACACACTAACTCACACACACACACACACACACACACACACACACACACACACACACACACACACACACACACACACACACACACACACACACACACACACACACACACACACACACACACACACACACACACACACACACACACACACACACACTCACACACTCACACACACACACACACTCTCCCTCTCTATGTCTCTCTGTCTCTCTCTCTCTCTCCTCTCTATGTCTCTCTCTCTCTCTCTCTTCTCTCTTTCTCTTCTCTCTCTCTCTCTCTCTCTCTCTCTCTCTCTCTCTCTCTTATAATGTCATAACTATTATTATTATTATTATTACTGGTGCTGTTTTAATATTATTATTAGCATTATATTATTATTATTAATAAATATATTTTTTAATTTAAATTTTTAATCTATTTTACATTCTTACTCGGAATTAATTAACATTAAAATAACAACAACGTAACAACAATAAATAAACAAATAAACAAACAAAATTAACAAAAAACAAAACTTACAAAAAGAAAAAAAGTTTTAATAAACTCTAATTAATCTGCAGACTTAATTAACGTAGCTATTACGATGGTTAATAAATTACGCGAAGAGCAATTTCACTGCCACGGAGAACGGAAAGTCGTTTAACAGATCTCTGACTTGGAAACTGCGGCCTGTTTTACTCAGTAGGTGGCTGTTGGGGTTTAGTCGAATTAGAAAGTTAATTAAATCTTCAAACAAAACGTAAGGAAATGATGATAAATTGATACACTAAAATTAACAGTGTCAAACTGTTTTGTGTCAATAACAAAAAAAAAAAAAAAAAAAAAAAAAAAAAATAAACAAAAAAAAAAACCTCATGTACGTTAATGACGCTTTTAAGTAAAAAAAAAATTTTTTTTTAATTTTTTTTATTTTTTTTTTTTTTAAATCTGGTATTACAATTGTGGCGCAGTTTATTTTGGTTACGTAAGAATTATAATTATTTTTTACGATTTACGTTCATGTTCTTAGAGTTTGCAGGGACGTAATTAAAATTAAAAAACTTATTTGTTTTTATTTGTTCTTCTTCTTGACATTATTGTTGTCATCATCATCATCTCAAAGCTCTTATTTTGTTTGATCCAAACAATAAAACTGAAAAAGAATTTAAGAAAATGTTCGATAAAATCAAAGTAATTAATTAACAACGACAATAACAATAACAATAACAATAATGATGATGATGATGATAACGTATTGAAGTGTGCACAGTAATAGCTAAAATGAAATGATGGTGATAATAAAGATAATGATGATGATAATACTAATACTAATACTAATAATATAATAATTATAATGATAATAACGTAATGAATTATGCAATTATAACCATAGACAATGAGATGATGATGACAATGATAATGATGATGATTATAGTAATAATCATAATAACAACGTTAGGAAATGTTCGGTTATAGCCACAGATACTATTCTGTAGCATGCAAGAGGCCATTTTGACTTAATAACAGTTTTTATTCTGCTGTCGCCGTCGAACACGCAATTTTACCTTTGATGTCAACTAACCA